>JAULBO010010685.1:0-12431 GCA_032355325.1 Clypeosectus delectus | reverse complement strand
GGACGATATCTAAAGACATGAGGGTAATAATCTCTTTATCATGCAATGTCAATCTTAATCGACGATCACAAAATTAAATGTTAATAGTGGAGAATGTTTGCGGTAGAAGGAATCAAATTTAGCATACCGGTAGCTGTTAGTCAAAGTGCGACATCACCTGTGTGACGCAACATTTCGCCTGTGTGACGTCACATCTGACGAAGCCATTTACACAAAGGAGAGCCAAGACAATCACTAGCCACGCCCAACAGATAAACTGTGACAGATATCGAAAAATATCTGTAGGCTTTATTAGTTCTCGGACTAATAAAGCCTACAGATATTTTCGATATCCGTCTTTGTTTACTGTCTTACAAATTAATAATGAATGTCTTTTCTAGAGTTACTAGTATGTGATAAATAGAATCTAACAATCGTAGTTATTTATTACTGAATTTATTAATCTCGTTTGTCATATATTGAGCTCGGTAAAGCCTCGCTCTATATCAGTTTGACCAACTCGTTTAATAAATTCAGTAATAAATGACCACTCATGGTAGATCCTCTATTATATAGGCCTACTGCCCACTGCCCACTTTCGGTCCCATATTGCAGAGTTACCGAACGGCAAGTCTAGATACAAGATTGTACATTTACATTATGTTTATTAATAGTGTACTTAAATTTTTGGATCTTTTGTTTTCAGATTCAGGATTACCAGTTTTACAATGGTCAAGAAAGCGGTGCAATCCTGTCTAACTCTGATTGGCAGTGTCACAAGCTGTGCGAAAACCTCGACCATGCCTTATTGCATGGGTATGCCTTCAGTCTTGTTCAAATATATCCTCTGTCTGCCATCATTTTTAAATAACTTACTGCCAATACTGGTACAATAGAATTTGGAATCAAATATGATCCATGCATTCGTTCAAAAGATTATTAAAAATGTTAACAAGTCAACTACATATTTCTGGATTAAAAAAATTTAAAAAAAAATTATTCATTTTTCGAGAATTTTTTTCGAAGTGAACTCCACACCGGCCATGTAGTTTCTAGACATATAGAACGGTAACCATACCAAGTCTAAATTATTATTTTATTTTTTTTCCCCAGCTATGTAAATCATGATAATTTTAGCCAGAAACGCGACATAAATTAAATGTTTTGCAGTTTGCGTAACGTAACCCATGGCTACTGGAGGATGGTGACAGAGTTCATGAGGAAGGGAGCCACGAAGGAGATCGAGAGAATACAGAATGTGACGACTGATCTTGGACGAGGTACGCTACTCCAAATATTATCAGAATTTCATGATCGTGAAGAACAAATAAATTCATCAGACAAATGCTGTTAATAGTTTAGAATTAGGACGCAACATTTATGTGTTTTCCTTCAGGCACTCGGACTTAATATGGTCCAGATATGGACAAGATTTGGTCCAAAGAGGGGGAACGAGGCCCTGTTGAAAAATAAATATCAATAACGTTCTTACTTTTTGCGTGTTTTTGCCAGGCATCTCCGGGGATATGATTAATATATCGTATTATGCTGATTCAGATAGAGAAATATGCAAACAGTGTGTTGTATATCCTGTTCGCCATACATTTTCTGTTGTCTTGCTTTCCAGGTCGTGCGTGGATCTTCCTGGCATTGAATGAGAACTTGCTGGAGAGTTACCTCAAGTGTATCATCGACAGCCCAAAGTTTGTCAAGAAGTTCTACGTTAAGGAGGCACTTGTTCTTGACGATCAGGTAACTGGGAAGCATAATGATAATGTATGTACAGTGAATCCACGAGGATCCAAATATCCCAAAGTTACGAAATTGTTTATAGCACTTTTTTTTTAATCAAAGTTGGCTACGAAAGTAACGCTAGCATAATATTAGTGCGAAAAATGCTATGCACATACTGCCTCATGTAATTGATGTGTGTTTACTGTGTGGATGTTTATAAACAACATGAATGAATTTGTGTCGCAATTACAGCATGTATGTCTAAAATCTATGTGTCGCATTAAATTATAGTCGCAGTAATGTTATGATTTACCAATGAAATGTTCATGTACACCAACATCTCTATCATGTAGCACTCTTACTATTATTTCCAAAGAAAAATATATGTTTCATTTCAGAGAATGCAACTACTCCTGACCTTGACCTCTGGACTTGAAATGGCAGTATTCCAGATGGATTATGTGAGTGTTCATCCATCATGTTAACTCATTAAATAATACTTTCCAATTTCCATGTATACAATTCTGTGGCTTAGAGGTTAGAGGGTTGGTCCAGAGAGACGAATGTTTGGGGGTTCGATTCCGGGTTACATCGAACCAGAAGACGTTAATAGATGGTACTTGTTGTTCCCCTGCTTGGCGCTCAACATTAAAAGGAGTAAGCAAGGACTGGTTGGCTCAAAGTCAGTGTCTGAGTGGAGTATCATGTTCTAACTGCCACATGATATTCCAGTAAATTACAGGGTAGCACCATAAAGACTGGTGAAATACCCAGACTTGCACAAGCAGTCATATGCACATACACACAAATGCATACATTACACACACAAAACGTGATATGAGCACATTCTTGAAAGCGGCTTTAAAACCCAATTCAAACAACCAACTTGAGTGTTTCTATTTCCAGGATGTGCCATACTTGGATCTGAGTACTTATCCTCCACGGACTCGCTCCAAGTCTTCCGAGAATCGGGCCCACCCGGACCCACTATCTCAACACGGCCTGGCGATTGTCTCCGATTCCAAACAGAGCATCTCAGCAGTTGAGGTTCGTTACCTAGCGTGTCATCCTTGTCAAGTTCGTTACCTAGTGTGTAATACTTGTCAAGTTCGTTACCTAGCGTGTCATCCTTGTCAAGTTCCTTACCTAGTGTGTCATACTTGCCAAGTTCGTTACCTAGTGTGTCATCCTTGTCAAGTTCCTTACCTAGTGTGTCATCCTTGTCAAGTTCGTTACCTAGCGTGTCATCCTAGTCAAGTTTGTTACCTAGCGTGTCATCCTTGTCAAGTTCGTTACCTAGTATGTCATCCTTGTCAAGTTTGTTACCTAGCGTGTCATGCTTGTCGTTCATTATCTAGCATGTCATCCTTGTCATTCGTTACTTAGCGTCTCATCCTTGTCGTTTGTTACCTAGTGTGTCATCCTTGTCAAGTTATTTTTTTTTTATGCAAATTAAACGTAAAAGAATGTTTTCCTCGCTGTTTCAGACGCTGGCATCCACTCCGGAATCCAGCCGTGGTCTGACCGACAGCGACTCCAGCAGCATCACCAGCCTCGACACCAACGGCGGGGTCACGGACGGGTCAAGGACGGGGTCGCTGTCCGTGGACTCGGGCTGCCACCTGGACACTAGCAGCGCCACCTGGAGGCCATCGGCCGTCACGCCGACCGACAGCATGTCCATCTCCAGTCAGGGATCGAACTCGGAAGTCGAGCCGAGGTTCCGGAGGATAGAGACGATTATCAATCCCGACGAAGATGGCGAGGAGAGCGGTTTAGGGCTGGAGGTCATCAGGGTCAAGTCGAAGGTGACGAAAGCAAAGAGCAAAAAATCAAAGAAGTCGAGGCTTGTTGACATTCCTCGTACAAGGGAGGTGAGTGAGATGGCAATACCCGCTGCTTCTCCAAATATAGAATTTGTAGAGGCCGTAATATTAAATTCATTCAAGGAAGAACTTGCACAGGATGTAGGAACGAGTCCTAAGTCAATAGACAGTCAACTCGGCCGAGCAGAACAGAAAGATTGTGTACATGTTCCCGACCAACGGTCACGCTCCCCTGGAGATGGGGAGGAGAATCGATCTCATACCAGGGAAAATCCATCTGTCAAGGTTTCAAAGGGAGATCACTCTGGTGTATGTCATGAAGCTGATAATAGAGTGACCTCCCCTGTTTCGGAAGCAGAAACCAAGCTCGGTGATGGTTCTAGTGAGACTGTTCAAGGTATGGAACCACGCGAAGAAGAAGTTTGTGTAGTCTGCGATAAACCGGTCGATGCTGAACATTCACAAGGGATGCATACACGTGACATTAAATATCATCACACGGTTGAAGAGAACGGTTTACAGGCGTGTATGCCGAAACCTGCGGGGTATTTGGATAGTGCGATAGTGTTCACATCACAGGCCGCCGAGCTGAACGGGAAAGAGAGCCGCGAAGAAAAATATTTTATCGGTCTCGACGAAGACGAAGATTTCTACAAAGTGAGGAACACAGAAACAGTTCCTGATTTTTCCGTGGACAATCCATCCAAGAGGCAAGATTATGTCGACTTCATTGTAGGAGATTCTTCAGATGCCAAAGAAAGCGAAGACATTGGTGACAACTTTGACATCAGCAGCTTTGAATGTCGCGAGGAAGACTACAGTATTCAGTAAGTGTCGAAATTAATAGCCCTTAGAACTGTTTGATATATATTTTATCCATGTACTGTCTTTTGATTTGTGAACATTTATCATCATACTGGAATGAAAATCAATAACAAACTTTCGCAGGGTGTTACCGTGTATGACATACCGTGACATTTATATGCTGCCCGGTGATTGGAAGGTCGTGTGTTCGATCCCAGGTCACATCATAGAAAGACGTTAAAACATGGTACTTATTGTGCCCATGCTTGGTGCTCAGCATTTAAGGGGTAAAGTAAGGACTGGTCTGCTTCGTGGAGTATCCATGTTCAAACTTTGGCATGTTATATTCCAGTGAGCTAGCACTATATAAGTAAAACAACTTGAAATCCAAACTAGTACAAGTCTACTAGGCTTTAATTAAACCCCAATTCAACAACAACAATCATTAGCTGTCCGATGTGTTCACGTTTCCAGATTGAACAACAATACCCTGCTTTGTCTCATGTTGGATGTGTTCGCAGAACAAGACGAACAATTTAGAAAGGTTTGTGATTCTAGGAATATTAGGGAAATTAACCAGAATTGAATTTTCAGGAATTGTAATTTTGTTCGATTCACAGGGGCTATTTATAGTCAGAAAGGTCATGAATCTGACTACTGTTTGTCTATGAATACATATATATGCAAGCAGGAATCGAACTCAGAACTTCGTTTTAACTATATTATATAATATCGAACCAAATCATTCAACAAATATTTTTTATAATCTAGTTTAATAAATTCATTTGAATTTTTTTAATTGCTGGGGGAAATGTTTACATCATGCTTCATTGCTGTGGTCCGAGAGATGTTTTACGTCCGTGATCGTGTATGTTTGCAGTTGTACTGCACGTGTCAAAGTCACACAGAGGGTGAGGTCAAGGTCGTGTTTGTCCTCATCTCAGACAGAGCCGTGTATTTACTGCATCAACAAGACATCAGCAAGAAGTTCGTCAAGCATGCCGACATTCCATTCAAGGACATCGATTTTCTTGCAGTAAGACATTTTTTTCATTCAAATAAAAAATATGTTTCTGTATTAGTCATGTTTAGTAAAATACCATTTTATGTATGTTATACAAGATGGATGGAGAATTATGGTGTATTATAAATCATAAAATGTTAGCCTCAGTCAACTTTATCGACCTGTGGATTATCGACCTATTAGCATCATAATATTGTAAACGGGAATATGTCCTAAACATCGTACGGAATACTAGTACCCTTTTAAAATTATTAGCAAATTAACAGGCTTCAAAGTTACAAAACATTTCTAAGTAGCCATTTAGCTCCTGCAGAGCCAGAAACACTTAAAATAAGTGAAATACTGTTCGCCAAATGAAAAAAAAATAGATCGCCCTGGCTCCCAAATTAGTAGCTAAATTGAGCCCTGATTAAATGTTTCAGATTAAATGTTTCAGATTAAATGTTTCAGCTGAGTGTGAACAACCAAATCATCAACTTGGTGTGTACAAATCGAAGGAAACAGTTTTGGCTGACGACCGGAAATGAAACTATAACTAAGTAAGTTATTATGATAGAGATTGTAAGTAGCCACGAGATAGCCCGAGATTCATTCAAAATCCGGTGACATAAACTGGTTGCATTCATATAAGTACGTCATGATACAGACGGCATTCATAGTAACCACTGCACGCATCATTAGCAACCACGATTTAATGTTCACAATACATGTTCTACGGACATTTTCGTGATTCATTTGAAAAATATTTTCAAAGCTACAGTTCCATTTCCAAACCATGCCGTATCAAAATTCATTAAACATACCGGTACTGGTAACTAATGCTATTGTTCCGATTAGGTGTCAACATAAATGGCTTCCACATGAGACTTGCACTCCCTATTGCTGGGTTTTATGTTTTGTATGCAAATAAAAAGACATTTCATATACCGGTTTTGTTGTGGATCTTACTGCCAGTAACAGCACAAACATCGTGTGTATATTTACAGAGAAATCACAAACACTTTGTCATCAGCTGTTCAGAGGTGGGCACGTTCCGTCACCAAATTGACGGTTTTGAGCGATGCTACCACCCAGAAAATCTGTATGAAGAAGTATGCCGCTAGAGAAAGCAGAGTTGAGGTAAGACTAAAGTCTCGCCCATCTCACCGTGTATATGTTACAAGTAGGTCAATGTTCCCGCCCATCTCACCGCATACATGTTACAAGTAGATCAATGTTCTCGCCCATCTCACCGCGTATATGTTACAAGTTTGTTAATGTTCTCGCCCATCTCACCATGTATATGTTACATGTAGGTCAATGTTCTCGCCCATATCACCGCGTATATGTTACAAGTAGGGCAATGTTCTCACAATGAGCTAACACTATGAAATTGGTGGTATTCTAGTACACGCAGACAGACATGCACACGCCTGCAAGCGAAGAATCATGAAAGCGGCTTTAATAAACCCACATTCAACAACCAGCATGCTAACTGGTAAATTAATGGAACGTGTAGGCTAATTCAACGAGTAGTGTATTTCAACCAATCGTATTTCAGCCTGATGAGGTCAACATAGAAGGATACTCACTGGTGTACTGGGAAGATCCGAACTCCCGCAGTTCCAAGTCGGACACCATCGTCCGAGAAGGGACGCTGTTGTTTATGACGCCAGATGCAATCGATGGGCAGGTGTGGCGGCCTGTGTACGTTATACTCAGGTGAGTATTCGATACCGTAGTGGAAACGTGTGACGACTTCTAGCCGCTAGATAGACAAACATTCAGAAAGCGCCAAACATTATAATTTTTAATTAGTAAAAGCACTATTCATGTCATGTTGTTTTTCATACATTGGGTCACTTTACTAATTACCGCCTCTGTGGCATAGTGGTTAGAGCGTCGACCCGGAGAACTGAAGGTTTAAATCCTCGGCAGCATCATACCAAAAGACGTTAAAAGATGGTACGTGTTGTTCCCCTGCTTGGCGCTCAGCATTAAAGGGGTAAAGCAAGGACTGGTCGGATCGGAGTCAGTATAATGTGGAGTATCCATGTTCAAACTGTGGCATGATATGAACTAGCACTATAAAGACTAGCACAAGCAATCATATGCACATACACACATGGATACACTACATACAAGCCATGATATGAGCACGTTCTTGAAAGTGGCTTTAAACCCCAATTACCAACTTTGCTGATTCTGATATAGCAAGTCCAATAGTAGTGTACAATTATTTACGTTTAATAATAATGTGTATATGCTAGAAGTATGCATTGGTCTGTGGAGCTAATGTGCTATATTAATTTTACTATAGTTATTCTAATAGTGGCATGCTATGTTTTTTCATGGAAATGCTATATGTTTTTACACGGAAATGAACTTATTCCAGAGATGGCATGCTGTGCGTGTTTGAAGACCAGAACGCCAGCAAGCCGCAGTGGTTCGTGCGTCTGGGAGGCGACCAGTGCGTCGGGTGCAGGCGCAGCACAGAGCGCGAACACTGCATCGAGGTCATTCTGTCTCGTGGAAGGTCGTGGCAGTTCTCGGCAGCAAGCGATATCGAGGTCGCCGATTGGCTGCAGAGTCTTTGTAAATCGGTGTCCGAAGGCAACTTGGTAGGTCAATGTCAATTGGCAATAGGTTAAATAGATAATCTCGCCCAAGGGTCTTTTGATATGAAATATATCGCCACGAGTTGATAAAATGGTATGCTGAAAATTACCTCACTTGTTGACTGTTTCAGGCTGGTGGTGCCTTGAATTACCTCCCCTGTTGTGCGGTGTTGACGCACCAGAAGATTCTCCTATGCCACGAGGACCCGCAGACGAGCTTCTTCCGGACTCTGGGCAGCGCCAACGTGGAGGACGTGACCAGCATCACAGTGGACCAGGAAGTTCGGAACTACTGCATCCTGGTAACCAGACTCTCCATTACTACGCGATGTCTAGTATTGGACTTGGGTGGCTCACGTTGAGCAAATATACCATTACCAAGTCCAGAGTTGTCGATATCCTTCATTTTATCTGGAACTAGAACAGACGCTGTACATTTATTATTACCACGGTCAATGGATCACTGTGCAATCAGATTCTCTCTCACCTCCTTGGGGAGTATACAACCCAAGATGCTGTGTTGATGGTTAACATTCACATAACCATCTCTTCCTACTGGGTACCCATTCTCTGCTGGGTGAACAGAGGCTAAATTTCCACTAGTCCTTAGGATACCTTTAGCATTGGGCTTTTTGGCTTTGGCTACTGGACGGGTGCCAATATTTACCCCTGCACTGTGTTCGAGAGTTGATCTTCAGATCCTGTGTTTGCGTGTTGCAGGAGTTCGAGTCCCAGGAAGCGTCGGTCAGCAGTGAACAGTGGGTGCTATACTTCAACTCCGGCATCGAGATGATCCGCTTCACCCGGGCCATGTCCAAAAGCTGGGAACAACAATTCCAGGTCAGTTGTGTGTTTGGGGTTTATAGCCGATTTCAAGAACGTGCTCATATTATTACGGCTTGTGTATAGCATGTATATGCATGTGTGCTTGTGCTAGTCCTCCGGGTATTTCATCTGTCTCGATAGTGCTAACTCTGGAATACCATGCCACAGTTTTAACATGGATACCCCACACATTATTCTCATTCCGAGCCGTCCAGTCCTTGCTTTACCCCTTTAATGCTGAGTGCCAAGCAGGGGAACAACAAGTACCATCTTTTTTTGGTATGGTGCGACCGGGGATCGAACCGGGCTGACGCTCTAACCACAGTGCCACTGAGGAGGTGAGATAGCAACTGTTTAACCTTCTCCATGCTGGATGAACCCGGAGATGCCCTGAAGTTTTTTGTGATTGATCCAGCACAGGGAGGGTTAATAACATTACGTCGCTGAGGTTTTCAAGGACGCACTAATCACCAGGGGCACGTTCAGCCTCCACTACTTTTCACTACATTTTTCTACCTAAAACAACTGGAGCCGTTCAGCTATGTAGTGCTACTTTGAAGAGAAAGCAAAATAATGGTAGCAACTGTTTGTGTGCATAACCAAAGCGTCTACCGTTCAGCGAACCAATATAGGAAATTAAAAGTAGCATAATGTATAGAAAAGAAGTGTAGTCTGAATGCACCCCAGTTTACCCATGGGTCTCTATCGTCATTATTAAATGATCCATGAGGGGAAAATAGTACTCCTCTTTAAAGTTCTGGAGCGGTGTTGACAGCTGCGATGGTTTCTATTCCCAGGTGGACATACCTATCGGTTACCTGGAGGACGTCCCGCTGAAGACCCAATGTCAGGACACCGCCAGGCATATACAGCGTCTGTTCACACTTAGAGAAATGGCCTGATCCTGCTGCTATCTCCCACACTACACCGTCGTCACGTCAAGAGCCGTCGCAGACCATGCAGCACGTTACGATATCTGTCGTCATGCGATGTACTGTGTATATATTTACCTAATTAGTGCCAAAGTCTCACAGCTGCATTCCTCAAGGGTTTCGTTTTGAAGTTATGTTAAATCTGTGATATCCTTCAGATAGCTGGGAGGTAATCAGTCACTCACTGGTTCTATTAACGACACATTCCAATAGATATAGCTCTCATTGATGCTGTACATTTATTATTACCCCCCGATCACTGTGCAATCAGATTCACTCTCAACTCCCTGGGGAGTATACAACCCAAGCTGCCGTGTTGACGGTTAACATTCACATCACCATCTCTTCCTGGGTACCCATTCTCTGCTGGGTGAACAGAGGCACCTTCGAACTAAGTCACTTGCCTCCAACTTGTGTTTCAGAGTTAGGGCAGGATCGAATCCTAGATACTAGTACTTCTCAGGCTATGTTTGTAATACATCTAACACGTCAATGTTGACTATCAGAATCTGATTGGGAATTCTGTAATATCTCCTTTTTTTTAACTGATGTTTGCCTTCCTGGTGTGCTTACATAACGACTGATCATGTGATGGTCTGTGTATAGATTATTTCTCCCATGCTACTGGGTATTACTTCATCTTTTATTTTATCTACCAGGTTTGCATTAGTAGTTGAGAAACAATGTATCATCAGCTCTTCACGGAGTCCAGGTCACTCGTCAGGAATTAGGTCGAGTTATCCACGATGTCGAGGCGTGTTAATTGTTTTATCATTGAACTGTGCATTTGATTTTGGTGATATCAATAATCAACGGTGACATTGTTGGTGATGAAGCCTTGGTGAACTATAACACAACAGGGCATTAAGTTGATTACACATGGTTTTGACCAAGGCTTGGAGAAAGAAAGAAAAAATGTAATTTATTGGTATTGTACAATACGCATACCCGCGCGAGGGATTTATTTTTGAGTTACCAAAGTGCGTATTATACACAGGAAACTACGGTAATAATTCAACTTAAAAAATATAAGTTTATGTTCATGCTTTAACTTTCATTTCTTACACTAGATTACGATTACTACGTTGATATTTTACTAATGTTTGCATCGACTGCAATTTGCCATCCCGGTCATTTAGTAGTTTGTTATTTTCATATGTTCTTTACTTGTTTGTAGATGTGGTCAAGGATAATAATGTCATCTGACAAATACATGGTCACAACTCCATCAATAATGTTCTCATACATGCTCACACATTGTATCTAACAAATTACATGCTCAGCTATTGCGTTGATGACGAAGAAAGAAAAGTGCAATATTAATTAATTATTCAGTATTAATGGACTGATAGATGTGAATATTCACTGAATGAGATTGGCTGGGGGGAAAAAAGTCGGGGAAAATATTTAGACTTGGTATGGTTACCGTTCCTATGTCTAGAAACTACACGGCCGATGTGGAATTCACATGGAGAAAAAAATCCCCAAAAAACATCGTGCAGCGGAAAACGTTCACCAACTACATGTAGTTAAAATAATCTTGCAATATTATAATATAATAATTAAATTCAGACATGAGAGTATATTAAATTTTCTTTTTACATTGTTATTATAGTATGCATATCCAATGGATTTAATCATGTCACCATGTATATTCTTGATTACCCCGTTTGTCTTTCAATTGCTATGTTAAACTGTCTGCGAGAAAACATTGCAGGGAATATCTTGCTATGTTAAACTGTCTGCAAGAAAACATTGCAGGGAATATCTTGCTATGTTAAACTGTCTGCAAGAAAACATTTCAAGGAATATCTTGCTATGTTAAACTGTCTGTGAGAAAACATTGCAGGGAATATCTTGCTATGTTAAACTGTCTGCAAGAAAACATTAAAGGGAATATCTCGTTAAACTGTCTGCAAGAAAACATTGCAGGGAATATCTTGCTATGTTAAACTATAACAGTAATTGGCAATGTAGGGAAAGTGCAATGTAACGTGTGTGTATATGGGTCCCTGTCATTGATCGAGTCCATAGGCATTGTCTACTACTGCATCGCATTAATATGTATTGCACAATAACTATGACAACTAGCCATGAAATGGGGTCAGTTTCATAAAGTGATTTTACCATATTGCCATTAGGGCATACAGTAATACTAAATTTGTAGTGCTATTTTATTTGCTATCATTGAATATGGGTGAAATACTAGTATTCTTGCAGCAACGTTAAAGACCACGGAAAAACCCAACTAATTTACTCACTAATATGCCTTCAAAAAGACATTCCCATTGAAATAACGCACATATTGGGTCAAGCCAGCTTCTGTAACGTCACATCCAGGACCGGCCCACTGTGACATCATTGCAATTATATGATGTCACAATCCATACACCACACAGCGCCGTCTAAGAACAATCAATGACGGTTATCACGTGGCTGCGTCTGGTGTGATGTCACAATTTTTATCGATCGACCAATTTTCGTGCACTGGCTGTCACATACTTTAATTAAGAGAGCACTGTGATACACTGGACATTAGAAGGGAATGAAAACTATATATTGAAAATTCAAATGTCCGTGGACTTTAAAGGCATACTATCACGGCTTTGTTTACATTTTCAATGTTTAACGTGTTTTTACCTGAAAGTATGTACATTTGATATATCTACCCAAGTACATGGTGTAACCAGCTACATTTCCCACATTTCCC
>JAULBO010010241.1:0-12439 GCA_032355325.1 Clypeosectus delectus | reverse complement strand
ATCACCAAATAAGAACACCACGTGGCTTTGTTTACCTGCATATGCTAATTTTCGCGGAACCGTAAGTAGGTGTATTGTAATACAGTATTACGGCAATAATGAATCAAATGTGTAGCTAAACACTATTCAGGAAGGCTAGCAAGTGCATTATATGAAAGTTTTTTTAACAACTATTATCTCTAACTGCTGAAATCCGACGTTAGTATACCGAGATTACCCTTTGCTATACTGGCAACCCGTGTATATGCTTTTATAGAAGTCAGGAATTCAAGGGTGTTGCTAGATCGCCAGGGTGTACATTTAGGTAGCACTATCCACTATCCAAAACAAGAACACGTGCAGGACCAACGGTTGTTACCCGGGTTATGGGAAAGGTTGCAAATTGAAGCAATGATATACGATAATTATATCACCGACTTATTTAGTTTTCTATTTTATATAATTGTATTTATCCCTTTTTTTCTGCATCTCAGCTTAACCTACATCTACATTTTCGGACAGCTTTTCGTGAATTCGAGAATTTCAAAAATAATTTTTGTTCCGTATAATAATTTAATAGCTAATTGTAAAACGATGAGTCGTTACGTCCACGAGTGTGCCTCGGGACCTATATGAGTGTCCATGTATTGACGTACGAATAGCGAGCCTAATGGGTCCATCTGTAATTTAAAAGATCATGAGTGATTCAGGTGAAATCCAATGTACAACACTTGTCTGATGTCATGTAGGAAAGCGACTTCATTCGTGACATCATTGAAATTTGACTTGTGGGCATAATTGACCGGATTATTATCAAGGAAGACATACTTGTATATAAGTAAATAAGATGACCAATATATTTTTAACAATTTCTCTTAAATCTAGTCTTGCAATAACCCGCATCCCCAGGCAGAACAAAAGTAAGTATTCCACGGCCTGCGTTTCAAATCACAGCAACAATTCTAGGACATTGGGCCAGACAGGTTACTATAGTGAATATCCAATGCGATCTAAAAGTAACGATTATTGCACTTTATAATAACATAGGTGTCGTTTACTATAAGTTATAACGTAATTACATTTTCATTTCAAATTATTATTTGGGGAGGTAAACAGCATTGACGTTAATTTGTGATTGGAGTTGACTGTATTATATCTACACAATTGCCCCGAATTATATCGTGTAGTCTCTCTTTCTTTCTTTCTCTCTCTCTCCCTCTCTCTCTATCTCTTTCTTTCCTTCCATCCCTCTCTCGTTCTCTTTCTCCCTCCCGGTTTCTCTCTCGCTCGCTCTATCTCCATCTATCTCTATCTATCTCTATTTATCTCTATCTATCTCTATCTGTCTCTATCTCTGATTCTCACTAGACATAACACCGTAAATCAAGAAATGAATGCGAGCACAATATAAATTATATTCACATACTGTCGCATTTTTTGGATACATGTACGTTTGCTGAGTGGATGTTTAAACAACAAGAATGAAAGTATGATCTACCGCATTTGTGTCTAAAATCCAAGTGTCGCGTTTAATCATTGTCGCGGTAATATTATGATTTACACTACTAGTATATTATATTTAACTATAATTATTATCTCTATCTCTCCAGATCCCAGCGTGATGAAGGTCCTTCTCGCCGTTTTGTCTTGCCTTGTCTCTTCATCACTTACTTCCCCGGTATACAACAAGTACGGGATTGACGACCACAGGGACCTCGGAGGCGGCATGATGGGCGGAGGCTACGACAACTTCGGGAGGTTGGGAGGCTACGGGGTATTCGGAGGCTTTAGACTGGGCATGATGGGAGGCTACGGAGGCTTCGATGGATTTGGACTGCTGGGAGGGCATGGTGATCTTGGAGGGATGAGAGGCGTTGGAAGAAACGGAGGTTATGGAGGAATGGGAGACTATGGGGGCAAAGGAGGCTTGGGAAAGATGGACAATGGATACGGAAAGATGGACAATGGACACGGAAAGATGGACAATGGATACGGGAAAGTGGACAATGGATACGGAAAAATGGGAAACGGATTCGGACAGATGGACAATGGATACGGACAGATGGACAATGGAAACGGAAAAAAGGACAATGGATACGGGGAAATGGGCAATGGATACGGACAGATGGGCAATGGATACGGAAAAATGGGCAATGGAAACGGACAGATGGGCAATGGAAACGGACAGATGGGCAATGGATACGGACAGATGGACAATGGATACGGACAAATGATCAATGGATACGGACAAATGGGCTATGGATACGGACAGATGGGCAATGGATACGGACAGATGAGTATGGGTGAGTGTATTAACACGAAGTAACAATGCCGCAATTAATCATATTTAGCATGCATATTACATTACAGTATGCATAATACCGTACTGTTTGGATATTTTCAGCATTAATAATGGAATAACATAATATTATATACGGAAGATTGGTATCAAGCATGCACATGCGAATTTGTGTATGCATTTGTAACTGATGGTGTGATACTATACTAGTATGTCTTTGATATATATAATTATATATATATAAACAATATAATATATATATCGATATTCCGCTGTCTATGTTTTGTTAATAATATTTAGTATTTTTTCTTCTTTCAGGTTTTGCCGGATAGTATGCCTCGACGTGAATTCAGTCATGAAAGAAACATGTACCCATCATTATCATATATCTGTACATAAAAACTTATTTATTGTATTAAATCAAATTGTCCGTCTGTACAAACTAATGTTGTTTGGACTTATTATTGATACAATGCAAAGTTACATGTTCATGCGTTTGGCTTCAAGTTGCACACCTGCATGTTGTTGTTGTTGTTGTTGTTGTTGTTGTTAATTGGGGTTTAAAGCCGCTTTCAAGAACGGGCTCAAATCACGGCTTGCATATGCAGTGTATGCATGTGTGTCTGTGTGTGTGTGTGTGTGTGTGTGTGTGTGTGTGTGTGTGTGTGTGTGTGTGTGTGTGTGTGTGTGTGTGAGAGAGAGAGAGACCGTTTGTGCCAGTCTCAGAGTATGGGTATTTCATAGTGCTAGTTCACTGGAATATCATGCCGCAGTTAACTTGGATACTCAACTCAGACACATAATGTACTGACTTCGAGTCGACCAGTCCTTGCTTTACCACTTTAATGCTGAGTGTCAAGCAGGGGAACAGCAAGTACCATCTTGTAACGTATTTTGGTATGACGCGGCCGGGGATTCGAACCAACGAGTCAGCGACCTTCCGCTCTCCGGGCCGACGCTTTAACCACTACGCTAAGACAGATATACTATAGTATACCAGACCACATGTCGGGGAAAGATTGTTCTTTCAGAATATGTAATAACCCCGATAGTGACCATTTTTCCTATGCAAGTATATATATATGATCTTGCCCCTTTAAAATATGAAAAAATTAAAAACCAGTGGGATATGTGGAAAATGTAGCTGGTAACCCAATATACTACTGTGTGTGTGTGTGTGTGTGTGTGTGTGTGTGTGTGTGTGCGTGCGTGCGCGTGCGTGCGTGTGTGTGTGTGTGTGTGTCTACCTCAGGTAAAAATATGCTAGACCATGAAATATGTAAACACAGCCGTGATAGTAATATATGCTACGTAGCTATAATCATTTAAAATATGAAAATATTAAAAACCAGTGGGATATGTGGAAAATGTAGCTGGTTACCCAATAATATATGTGTGTAGACACATATCAAATGACATGTATGCCTACATACTTTCAGGTAAAAATACGTTAGTCCATCTGAAGTGAGCAGGAGAGGAATGGTGGAAATAGTTAAGAATTTGAAAGTCGAACCTGCAACCAAAGGCGCCTGTCACTAATATTGGAAACCCTCGGTATACTATATACCGAGGGTTTCCAATAATATTATTTGTGACAGGCGCCTGTGCTGCAACCACAGTTTTGATTTCCATTTTCCTGCAAAGTAGCCGTTTTGCCCTGATTATCTGCCCGGAAGAAGGTGGCGCTGTTTACTGTTTGTGAGTGTTTTCGATAGAAAATGATAACGTTTTACAAAAAGACTAGTTTAATTAATGTTTGAGCAAACCATTATACATGGATCAAACTACTTCCAATATACAATGTATTATCCAAGTGAAGATCTGTATAAAAGTAAGTAAAGACTTATATATAAGTGCTTTAACAGACGTTAAACTGGCGCAAATCGTACCATAATCATTCATTCATTGAACATTTCAATGCAACTTGAACTGATACTAGGCTGTAGGCTGTAGCGGATTCAGAAATTAAAATACTCATGTTCATATGTGACTTCCCAGCGGTTCACTGTTTCATTGAATGAACACATCAGAATTATTATTTTTTAAATGACTACAGTACATGCAGAAAGTTGTCCAAGCTCACATGTAAGTAAAGCCTGAGCCTGAGGATTATCCCTCGTCCATCCACAAACTTAAACTACCACATGACAAAGCACAGACCTGGTTAATTCAATATTTGATCGTGTTCATTGGCCATGATTGGGTAGCTACCTATTCGCAGTGTACTCATTTGCGTGCACTATATCTTACACATTTTGCAGTTTACGATATTTAATTAAATGCTTGAAACCCGCACATATCATTTTGACATTAAATTACTATTCCCTTTGAATGTTCTCTGAATACACATTACCAGTCTGCCAATATCAGCCAATATCAGCCACGCTGGAAGGCGACTGTAAAAAACTCCCAATTAAAAAAAAAGGAAAAAGGAGTACACATCATAGGAAGCTAGCTACACCCTTGGGCCTTGGTGGTGTGTCCAACTGTTTACTGGGTTGAGTTAATAAATACATTTAATCCTTCGCTATAATCCTACTTCTCCATACAAAATAATCTTTCTACTGACTACAGAGACTATTTTTAGCACCGAGACAAATTCACTTAAATTCACTTTAATAATAGTAAGTACTAGAACTTAGAAGTAAAGTAAAATAATCATTATCACTGTATCAGAAGTAAAGTAAAATAATCCCAGTTCACTGAGTTAGTTCACAGAAATGTTATTCTGTATTCCAGATTATCACAGTAGTAACAGCAGCAAGCACCATTCTAAGTTGCACGAACATGTCAACTTCCGCAATTTAACCAAAGAAGCCTTCTACTACACACAGCGTCGTCCATATGGCCTTGGAAAGCGTCTCCCACGCGGCATCTTTTCAGATTACGTAGCAGAACAGATCCCATGTCTCCTGCAGGAGCGAGAATACAAACTGGGAACAATAAATAAGATATTTGCATCCAAATGGCTTAATGACAAACAGGTTGTCTTCGGTACAAAATGCAACCAGGTAAGAATTATGTTTTAAATTAATACAGATTTCCAGTATATTTCGGGAATAATTTGTCCTGTCGTTGACACATTATCCCATACATTAGAAGTAAGTAAATAACGGTGTTTTCAAACGTATCTACTTTCGCGAGGTAGATACAAATTGAAAACAACTCGTTGTAAGATAAATGGTATCTAACGGCCACTCGTTTAGTATTCTCTCTATATAATATTTGAAGTGTACACTAGATATTTATTTTTTGCTATGCTATTGATGCACTGATATTATTTGTTCAAAGTGTATACTAACTGACTAGATAGTTATTTTTTTGCAATGTTTATGATATTGATGTGGGTTATCATATATATAGATCCAATATCCATATAGGCTCAATGTTAATGACCAGTTGTCAAATCTGTAATGTTCAAGGTGTCACACAGATACAGGTCTATTTTAACATAAAGTTCAAGTGACCCATGGACCCCATTTAAATTTGAAGTTGAACTCTGCTAGATTAAAATTGCTTCTCAATTATTTTATATATTTCGCCACCATTGTCTGTGATAACATCGTGACAACATCGTGACATGGTATGTGATAACATCGTGACATGGTCTGTGATAACATCGTGACATGATCTGTGATAACATCGTGACATGGTCTGTGATAACATCGTGACATGATCTGTGATAACATCGTGACATGGTCTGTGACAACATCGTGGCATGGTCTGTGATAACATCGTGACATGGTCTGTGATAACATTGTGACATGATCTGTGACAACATCGTGACATGGTCTGTGATAACATCATCATGACATGATCGGTGATAACATCGTGACATGGTCTGTGATAACATCATCATGACATGGTCTGTGATAACATGAATCATGACATGATCGGTGATAACATCGTGACATGGTCTGTGATAACATCGTGACATGGTCTGTGACAACATTGTGACATGGTCTGTGTCTGTGATGACATTGTGACATGGTCTGTGACAACATTGTGACATGGTCTGTGATAACATTGTGACATGGTCTGTGATAACATTTCATTGTGACATGGTCTGTGACAGCATCGTGACATGGTCTGTGATAACATCGTGACATCGTCTGTGACACGTCTCTCTGTCCTGCAGCTGGTGGTGATGGAGGTGCGCACGGGGAAGATGATCAACATCCCCACGCTGAGGAGCAGTGAGGATAGTCTGCCGGCCGAGTGTCCGTGCGGCATCCACAGCGTCGCCGTCAACCCGTCCCGCACCATGCTGGCCACCGGCGCCAACAACACCAACGATATCGCCGTCTACAAGCTGCCCACCTTCGATCCTGTCTGCGTGGGCGAGGTGGGCTTTTATATTATAATTATATTTGAGGAAGCTCAATGAAAAATTCTCTATGAGATTGTGGCGCTATGATAAGTATGATAGTATGAGTGAAATATTCTCGCAGCGACGTTAAACAACAAATCAATCAATCTAATTATATGAGGCATCCTAAATATATTCAGAATCAGTGCACGTTCTTGTGAACTTTGTATGTACTTTTGGAGATGTCGCTATTTACAAATGTGAACTTTGTTATTACTGGTATTTATTGAATATTGTTATTATTATTAATAATTTATTATAATTTGATGGTCCTTTTGTTTCATTCAAGAGATGCCAACATGTATTTTACGATTTTGTCATTTTGAAAAAGATAGAGTTCTGCTAGCTGTGTTGTGTGTCGTGAAGATTGTGTTCATGTATACATATATATATATCATATGATGTGACATCATCTGTGCACGTATACAGTGGTTTTGAATATGAACGTTTTGGAGCACCAGTCCTGATACTGATAACATTAATAATACTACAGTGGACCCCCGATGGTCCAAACGGTCCCGTTTCAAGTGCAAATCGATCGGATCGTGAATCAGTCGGATTTCTGAATGTTGGAGTGTTTGGGGCTCCAGAGTTACTTCCCTTTGTTTACTCAGTAATTAAAAAGACAAAAATATTAACAACCACGGGGACCGGAGGCGGCATGATGGGCGGAGGCTACGACAACTTCGGGAGGATGGGAGGCACGTTAAGACCAATCGGACGCGGAAACCGAATCATAGGACTATCGATGCCATTTAGTAAAATGTTTGGTTACACTTCAAATCCGATCAGATACCGGGGGAATCGGACTATCGATGGTCGGACTACCGGGGGTCCACTGTATTATATATATATAGTAAAAGCCTATTAATTTCTAAATTTCTACTGCTCCTTACGATTATACGATACCTTTACTTTAAGCATTGGGCATTTTCGCTTTGGCTACAGGACTAGTGCAAATATTAACTCTCCGGGCTAACATATTAACATAACCCTTATATCAATGTGTCAATCAATGTGTCAATCAGTGTGTCTTCCTCGTCACTCGTCATGTTCATATTCCGCCAATACTATGTTTCTGATTGTTGACAGTTTGGACACACTGACTGGGTGTTTGATCTCGTGTGGATCGATGACGAATTTCTTTTATCAGGTATTTATAGAATATTAATTTAATATTAATCTTAGCATGTATATATTAAATTGAAAAGGACTAAAATATTGCCATTTAGT
Source organism: Clypeosectus delectus (assembly GCA_032355325.1). Taxonomy (NCBI): domain Eukaryota; kingdom Metazoa; phylum Mollusca; class Gastropoda; order Lepetellida; family Lepetodrilidae; genus Clypeosectus; species Clypeosectus delectus. The sequence continues at coordinate 4,559 of JAULBO010010241.1, read as the reverse complement.
GTTCGAAATACAGAAAATAATAAGGGAGTCATTCTCCATAGGCCCAATGTTAAAGGTGGTCAGATCTATAAATTTCAGGGGGTCACACAGATACGTATAACATTGCAGAGTTTCAAATGACCCCCTGGACTCCCTTGTAATTCGAACACTGCCATTAATAACTGTTTTACGTGTAGAATAGCATCACTTGATGAAGACATTCATTGTGACAGCCAGAGAAATTTCTATATTTAGCTATACAGTATTATGAGTATATTATATCGTAATAATATTTTGGGCATCCTAACTCCTGGGAACTGATATTGATATTATGAACAAAAACATCCAATTCAGACAATTATCAATACAAGAAGCTTGCAATATTTTGAGCATTTCTTCTGTTGTATTCTAGGATCCCGAGACAATCAGATAGCGTTGTGGAAGATCGACGACAGCACTCAAAGGAACGTATACAATACGGAATGTGGCTTTCCTGTCAAACATCCTGTTACAGTGCGACATTGCGAGAAGGCGCAGAAAGTCAGGGCTCTTGCATATCACGAAGCAAGAAAAGTAACTTTAGACTATTTTTAAATTAGTTTTCTTTTGTTGTATATTATCATCAACATATTGGTGGAAGATTCCTGCATCGGCGTTAAACGATAATAATAATAATAATAATAATATAATTGGTATTTCTACCAATCCTGATCTAGGATTTGCTTTGTCGCCATAGTTACTGGTACATCTGACGTTGTTTCAGTGCACCATATTCATTCCAACCAAATGTAATTGTATACAAATTGGATATATATACTTTTCCGAAAATATATTTGGAAAAATCTGCAGTTAGAAAAATCGATGTTCTGGTCCCGAGGTTAGTCCTCGGATTACTTAAACATTTTTAGCACGATTCCATGCTCAACTCAAGGTTTTGTTCACAAATGTCCATGGATATTATATTTGAGTGAGCGTGAAATCGTACTCAAATTTTTTTTCGTGATCTCACGGCCAGATGCAATGAAATATTGCATTGCATGCCATTGTGAAGGTAGCCCACTTGGTTTTGATGCACTTGGTATATATCCATGGCAAACATTGTCATCGTTGTTCCTGCTCCCATTAGTATAGATCTGTGCAATCAACAGCATGACTGTTCTTACATATGTGAAACACTAAATAGTTGATGCTACCAAATGAGCGCATCGTTTGTATTTGTTTAATATTTGCATGAATTCTTTTCATTAATTTTTCGAACAAAGATATGAAAATTTCTCGATTATATCACGGAAATTGGGTAGCACTGACCTCTGTGATTGTTGCCGTAATATCATCAATAGTCTTGACATATTTTCTTCTTTCCTCAGGAGGTCGCAGCCCTGTCGCTAAATGCTTATTTCCACCTCTGGGACATGAAGACATTTACTCAGGTATAATTACTACCATGAACTTGTCGGTGAAACTATAGATGCACACTTAACACGGCACCCTCTAAGTTGTGTCAGCGTCTCGCATTTATACCATTTTAGAATCTGATAATGTTCTGTAATGATGCCTTCATAATGACTGCCATATGATTCTTGCCAAGACCTTGTGTCTGACGTTTTGCATGTTTGTTTGCCATTTATCAGATTACAAAAATGCCTCTGTGGCATAGTGGATAGACCCTAGGCCCACGAGTTTTATCGATTGACCAGTTTTCGTGCACTTCCCGTCGCATACTTCAAGAGACCACCATGACACACTGGGTTCGCCGTTAAGAAAAAGAGTCGCGATTTGTTCTACAATTATAACAATATTAAATTAGAAGGGAATGAAAACAATTTTTTCTTGCACTTAATACACAAGATATTAGTAGTAGTATCTGTAAGCGGTGGAGTTTTGACAGACGCATCGGAGCATCGGCCCGGAGAGTGGAAGTTCCTCGGCCGCGTCGTACAAAAAGACGATAAAAGGTGGTACTTGTTGTTCCCCTGCTTGCCGCTCAGCATTATAGGGGTTAAAGCAAGGACTAGTCGGCTCGGAGTCAGTATACAGAGTCTGAGTGGAGTATCCATGTTCTAACTGCGGCATGATATTCCAGTGAACTAGAACTATAAAGACTGGTGAAAAACCCACACTGGCACAAGTATTCATATAATACACACACATACATACATGCATACACTACAATGCATACACGCCCTGATATGAGCACGTTCTTGAAAGCGGCTTTGAACCCCAATTACCAACCAACCAACAACAACGACATCAGTGTGTAATTGCCGTCATTCTGCGTTTCAGCTGTACAGTAAAAAGCTGTACTGCACCAAGGAGAACGTGTGTCTGGCTGTGAACCAGAAGAAGGCTTTGTATGCTGTGGGCTCCCAGTCGGCAGTGACGCTGGTCGATCCCCGGAGTCGAACCAGTCCCTTCACCGTCATGTCGAAGCACTCCGAGAGAGGTGACCCACGTGTACAACTGCAATGCTTTAGTCTTCCAACACGATATTTTAACGTTAAAAAGTTCAGCGGCAACCAACGTTAAGATCTACGTCATAGCTACTATTATACCCCTCGAGAAGATTTCAGGAAAATATTGTTTTCGGACAGCTGAAAATTGGTAAACAAAATTGTGAAACATTGGCCCCCCCCAGGGGGCATGTGCGGTTGGAAAGGGAAATGCCCTGAAGGTGTCAATTGTGTACTATATAATTTATATTTTGAAATATATTTTGTTTACTCTGGCTAGGTGTAATTACAATATGCCTTATGCATGCATTATACTGTAGTCAAATTCATTTTTATTTCTATATTTCTTCTTTTGTACTATACTGTTACACGACCACTTTTTTCTATGCAAATTATTTTGCTATAGTTAAAAAATACAGATTAAGATTGGTAATTATTATTTATTTATCTGCCATTCAAATGCTTCACATTTTGTACACATTATTTTGACTTAAACACATTCTGCATGTTTCAGGTATTCGATCCGTCAGTTTCAACGAGGAGATTATAACGATAGGAACGGGTTACGGTATGGTTCTGTTCTATGATCTGCGGGCATGCAAGTACATTGAACACAGCTGCGGTCATTCCTGCTACTTGAACATCAACTCGGGCTGGCTGGTGAGTCCGTAAATCTTAGTGTAACCTCGCACGCTCCAGACCGACCAGCTCTGTGGCGTTGTATTAACCGTCGGAGTGTTCGTCCGGAGTGCGGAATGTTGGTGTCTTCATCTCTGCCTGCTTCATCCCAAAATACGTTAAAATAATTTTATAATATACAGTACTTGTCGTGTCCCTCTTTGGTGCTCCGCGTTACAGGAGTAAACTAGTGAACTAGGACTATAAAGACTGGTGAAATACCCAGACTAGCACAAGCAGTCATATATGCACATCCACACATGCATTCATTACATACAAGCGGTGGTATTTGCATGTTCTTGAAAGCGGCGTTTAACCACCCCCTGATTAACAACAACAATAACAATTTGATTAAATTGTGATTGTTAAGTTTTCATTCCCATTTTATAAGATAGTGTACTTTGTCTAAACCGGCACATGTTGGGACCGAGAAAATATGCCGGATTATAGAGAGTGCCGGTTTACTCAGTGTGTCAAGAGTCACTGTCGCCCGCAGGGACTTGGAAATTGAGCCGGTATATGCAGATTGCCGGATTACACAGATGCCTATTTAGACAGAGTACACTGTATTATAATATAACAATGATAGAGAAATTGAATCCAGCTCGTCATTGAATGGTCGTGGCTTTCAGAAGCACGACGAGAACTACAGGGACTATTTTTCCGACGGGGAATACCCCAACGCAATCTACACTCACTGCTACGACGAGAGCGGAACTCGACTGTTCGCTGCTGGTGGGCCACTACCTGCTGGGCTATGGGGAAACTACGCTGGGCTCTGGTACTGATCATGCAACAAGTCCTGTCCCGAACGAAGGGTTACAGCATTCACAAAGTTTGTCCGGTGTGGATAATGTCAGACGTAGACTTCTTGTAGCCATTTGTTTCCTGCTTTACATGCAAATATTTGACTGTTTCACAAAGTTTGTTGTGCAAACTTGTGTATACTGCATCATTTCAGCCGAAAGTTTTACTTTTCTTTTTCTAACATACAGTATTCATTTCACATTTGGTTTCATTTGTTCATTACATTGAATGGACCCCACTTTCGGTAACTGTTTCGCAATTATTTTTGGAATAATTCAATTAAGTAATCGTTTCAGAATATATAGCTTCTTTATCTAAATTATGCACGACTGCAATATTTCGGTGAAATTTACAAACCATCTGAAAATATGGTTTCAGAAAATTGTCGTCGGGTATGGATGAAAGATTCTCTCTGCGACGTTAAGCAACAATTCACTCACTCAGAAAATTGTTTAACTATTTTGGTTACCAATGGTATTCATTGTTTGAATGTATTTTGATTTTTGATTTTTTTTTTTTTTTTTTGTCTTCTCGTTTTTTAAACATTATTTTAGGCATGTTGAATGGGGTTCACCGCTGAGAAATCCGCTGTACGGCGCATTGTACTAGTTTCCGAACTAGTTTTCACAGAAATTCACGTTGCCA
>JAULBO010010130.1:0-12440 GCA_032355325.1 Clypeosectus delectus | reverse complement strand
TGCGCATTATTGCGCATGCGCGTCTATTCCAGAATGTCATTCTGGAATATATTGCATGTGCAAAACGAACAGCCCAAAAGAGTACCTTTATCATATATATAAACGTACGACATGTGATGCTAATTGAGACATATCATTGAACTAGCAGCTTTAGCTGTGCTTTAAAAGAAATTACGTTAGGAGTTAATTTTAAACAAGATATTTGAAGAATGTCTGTGAATTGAATATTAATGTGACAGGATTTCATTATGTTAGAGGCTACAGTGGTGACACCGAGAGAGATCACAGTCAGTCACTGCATTTATATAAAACAGTTATTATTGAAGACTTATCCTGTTTGATTAATGTTTAATGTTTATTTCTTTATAGTAAAAATCATTTTATTTACTTGAAAATTTGAGGAATGGATAAACGCAAAACAATGACGATGCTTTTCAAAGCAAAAGCATATGTCTTAACAATTTTCTTGGTAGTTCACTTAGTGTGTGCATGATGGTATTGATATAGAGATCTCAAAGTGAATCAGATTTTGCCATTCTTGTATTGGATTTATATGTAGGATAACGCACAGTAGCAGTAACATTATGCTGACACTCTAACTCATTCGCCATTAATGCATTATTGTAATGATAAATCTATGATATTAGATGTGTATAGGCCACCACCTCTCCACCATTTCAGAACAATGTTAATGCCTGTATGAGATGGGCAGGATGAGGGTGGGAATTTAATTAGAGATTTTTACATTATTTATTGTTTACGAGTGGTTCATGAGTTTGGACTTGCAATGCCCATTATGGTGCTCATCATGAAGGATAGGTTAGGTGTGCAAATTGTGGATTACCTCCCCTGTAATATTAGGAAGTATCCATTGCAATGCAATGCCAAACGTGTGAAATGTAAACAGCGAATACCAAAGTTGATTTGCATAGAGTTTGTCAAAATACTTTTTATCGTTTTTGATGCCAAAATCTTTCAGTAATTATTTTTCATAAATTTTTATCCCGCAATATTTGTCAGTATTTTCTTTTCACAAACGGACATTTGAATTTTCAATATTGTTTTCATTGCCTTCTAATGTTAGCATTTTATGTTAAACAATATCTGCAATTATTTTTCATAACAGCCATCCCAGCTCTCTTAAACTATATGACAGGCAGTGCATGAAAACTAATTGATCGATAAAACCTGTGATGTCACAACAGGCATAACCACGAGATATTAAAGCTTCGTTAGAGCTTGTTCTTGGGTGGCGCTGTGTTGTGTATGGATTGTGACGTGTCAATGATGTGACATGACCCAATACGTGCAGTATTTCACTGGGATTGTCTTTTTGAAGAGTTGTAGTTGTGTGTAAATTATTATTTTAACACAATCAAACTACTTCTACAATAAAAATCAAAAAATCAATTGTCCGTGGACTTTAACGGAGACGCCAGTGTGTCACAGTGCTCTCTTAAAGTATGTGACAGCCAGTGCACGAAAACTGGTTGACGTCACAACAGGCGTAGCCATGTGATAAGCTTCGTCATTGCTTTTTCTTAGGTGGTGCTGTGTTGTGTATAGATTGTGGCGTCGTAGAATTGCACAGTGGTCCAGTCCGGTTGTGACCTCACTCCTGCATACCCTCTTAAAGATGCCTCCATGACCTAATACTACGTGTATTATTTCACTGGGACTTTTTTTAAGAGTCGAAGGGTGTAAATGATTGTTTTGGCACAAGCCAACTATTTCTACACTAAAAAATATTTCAATAGTCCATTGTTGAAGTATTTCTATAATCAAAATGTAATTCTAGTCAGTTTGTTTCTTTGATATTGTTCTACTTGCTATTTTGTTCTATCTATTAACGCAGTGCTTTAGTATTGACCATGCATGTGTAATATTTTACCAGTTTATTTCTTTTGTTGAATAATCAAATTTATTAACCCGAAATACTCACTATCATATGTGATCTCTAGTCATGTTTATTATGTGAACTAAACCTATTTCTTTTTGTACATTAATTCATTTCGTTTGTGATCAAATATTTGTTTAAGAACCTATTATATATGATTCCAATAGGAAGGTCAACTACTACAATTTTCTTTATTATTGTTTTGATGTGAATTATTGTTTTTACACTATATCTGGAAAGATCTCAAATTACTTTTGTAATTGTGTTTGTTGGGTTATTGGTATCGTTCCCACTCCCAACCCCAAGTTTGTCTCTTGATTGTTTATTGGATGATTAATAATTGCCTGCAATAAGCCCTTTGGAACGAATATATGTTTTCTTTAAATTGTATGCTTAGCTAGCCATCACTTACGTATTATTCTTTCACCCGAGAGATATGGTGACATGGAAATCCATGATTTATATATTTACATCCCGAGATCCTCTCACTAAATTTCATGTCATGCTACTTCCATTTTTAGCTCAGCTTTGACCTTTAGGTTAGCTGAATTACTATATCGTTCAAAACAGTGTCCGTCCATCTGTTAACTTGGGCACATTGTTTCGTAACCATGTGAAAATTACTTCAAACTAGGAAATCCTTTACCTAAAGTAAAAAAGCTTACCCATGACCTTTGACCTTTTTGTTATTGGTGAACATCTTTGCATTCTTAGCCGTGGGCATGTTTCAGGGCACGTTTTGTAAGCATAAGTTGGAATTACTCCAAATTTGGTTCATAAACACCCTAGATCTGTACCTAAGGAATTTATGTTTTTCTGTCGATGTCATTTTCCTTAACAAAGCTAAAGTGTTTTCACAAACAAGCTTTTACATTACAATTTAAGTTAGTTCAGTAAATTACCGATGTTGCCCAGCACTGCCACTGGTCGAGCCAGAGCTCAAAGAAACACGTCTGCTCTCGAGTAAAGGCTAGTCTGCGATCACACGCTGAAGATCTTCCAATTGTACTTGGAGTTACAATGATTGTGGCTCTACAAGTGTTTCATTCAACAGGGGCAGGTGGCACTACCGGAATTTCTCCATGAAAATCAATCACATTTACCCACCAGCATGTATAAATAAAGCTTCCTCTAATCAAAGATGTCTCCTATTAATTCATGTTATTTCACATTTTTATGTCATCATTAATCATTTGTCATTATTATGCAGTGCCATATAAATATATAATTTAATTCTAAATTTGAGGGTTTATGTAATATAGTAAATACCCGGTAAATAAAAAATAGTTTGTGTTTGAATGTATACGTACATTTAAGATTGGTATAAATTTGAAATTAACAATGGTTATATTTTTACGGTAAGATTTGTATAGACTATTTGCTAGTTAACTAATTACTGGTATTAGACTTCCGAAAAGTGTTGTTACCTCCCCTGAAAATGTTCGTTTATTATTATCTCCCTTACTGGAACCTAGTAAGTTCCTCAGATGTGGAGACCTAGGACCCATATTCTCGAAGCTGTCTTAGCTAAGAAAATTCTTAAGTAATTTCACCAAAACTTGCAATTCTTGAGATATTGGAAATAAATCCTGTGTTGGACGACCCAAATGATGGTTAAACTCTTTCAATAAGCTCTATATTTGCATGTCTAGGCAATCGGTATGCATTTAGGAGCTCGCTGTCACCTATTCTCGAAACGTTATTAGATAAGAAAATTCTTAGTTCCTAAGAATGTTTGTAAGAGGTATATTCTCAAAGTTTCTTTACTGAGCGCCTAAATGCATACCGATTGCATAGACATGCAAAATAAAGAGGTTATTGAAAGAGTTTAGCCAACATTGGGTCGTCCCACACAGCATTTATTTACAATATCTCCAGAATTGAAAGTTTTGGTGAAATTACTTAAGAATTTTCTTAGCTAAGAAAGCTTTGAGAATACGGGTCGCAGTGTTCTTTCTACCGATTTGGAACATGATTTTTAGAAAAGGTGCATAGCAGAACTGCCTAATTATTGCTGGATAAAAATAAAACAGTCTTGGTCAGACGTTAAATCTGTGTATTTTCCACAGCGAAAGGTGCTCAGATACTTGGTAGTACTACGGTAGTATGATTGTGAAAATCAACATAGCCAGTTGAATGCATATTTTCGTAACACTACAAGTAGTGTTTGTACTACTAGTATCAGTAATATATCATGGAACGGCTTATGTCAAAGATTACTCAGCTTATATCGTCACAATATGCGTAGTTTGAAATATTAAGCCACGATATACTTTCTATAGTTAATGTCAATATCAACATTTCGTACATTTTCTAGTTATAACAATTACTATTCCCACAATGTTGCATAAAACTAATAACCATAATGGTTTTATGCAACATTGTGGGAATATACTGTAAATCATTAAATGTTAGCGAGCATAAAACTTTAACGAATTTAACTAGAACTTTGCTCTTAGGGCGTTCATATTTAATTCACTACTATGTTTTAAAGAGTGCTATGGTAGTATTCCGTAGATGTACTAGGCCATATTCCTGTCAACATTTTATGATCGATAATCCACAAGTCGCTAAAGCTTAATGACGCTAACATTTTATCATTAACAGTATATGTCCGAACTTATTATTTGTCTTTACTACCGGTATTTATAACTCCATTAGACGGTAGAGAATGAAGTAATATAGATCTACCGGCAACAGATTCCTCCGGTATTTACTATAAACATAACAGTACTGACATTCAATACTAAACAAGATTGGTGCTGTCACAAATTACTAAGCGGAAGTCCGTCAATTAAAGTGAAGTAACTTGTGAATGTCTTTTCAGAAAGTACCATAGTGTTCAAACAGTGTGGGGTTGATTGTGTTAATCAACTATTGGACTAATGTTTAAGATTGCTTAACATCTTGTTTCATTTTGTGTTGTGTTAAAAAAAATCTGATACTGTATAATGTTTTGAATGTTCTCGGCTGGATTAATCCCATTTATTTGGCATCTCTGGTTGTCTCGAACAGGTACAAGGTTAGTGTATCTACAACATAGATGTGATAATGAGCATATCAAAAGCACAATTGTTATGTTTGATGATTTCATGTTCATGTTATAAATGAATAAGAATGGTGATATTTGTCCTTTTTGTGTTGGTTAAGCTTCCATATGTTGGATATGTATGCAAATGTGTCAATGGCTCAATATGTACGTTTTAGATTTAGTTAGAAGACTCTAATGTGAGTGTACAATGTACATGTAACTTAGCAAATTGACCACAATAGCAGATGTTTGATTTGTCCCAACATTTGTGATTAGGTATGTTTTTGTGTGTGTTTTTGTGTTGTGTGAGTTAAGTTATTACTGTATGTGACCATTTTCTAAATTTATCTTTCGCGCATGGTTTGTTTACTATTCTTACCTATTTGTTTACTTCAAGCATGTTAGAGTGTATATTGTCGTGTTTCTCTCTTCCAAGGTAAATTTCTCTTTTGAGTTTGCCAAGTTTTTTAACCATTGTGAATTCAATTTGTAGAAAAATCAAATGGCAGACAATGACAAATGTTAATTATATTTACACAGACTGAAAACTCCCATCGATTCAGTAGTGAGTAAAATCTCGTCTGATTTACATCACTGAGTCAATGGGGTTCTTCTCAATCTGAGTTACATTACTGAGTTGATAAGGGTATTTTTCAAGTTGAGCCAAATTTCAAATTCAGTTTGCTTCAGAAAATCTGGACCAGAATTCAGGTCCTTTTATCTCCCTGCTGGGTTACTAAGAATCAGGGATTACTCACCATCTGTGGTTGCCAACAGCATGGATTACTCACCATCTGGTTGCCAACAGCATTGATTACTCACCATCTGGTTGCCAACAGCAGGGATTACTCACCATCTGGTTGCCAACAGCATGGATTACTCACCATCTTGTTGCCAACAGCATGGATTACTCACCATCTCTGGTTGCCAACATCAGCGATTAATCAAAATCTCTGGTTGCCAAAAGCAGTGATTACTCAAAATCTCTTGTTGCCAAAAGCAGCGATTACTCAAAATCTCTGGTTGCCAACAGCAGGGATTAATCAAAATCTCTGGTTGCCAAAAGCAGCGATTACTCAAAATCTCTGGTTGCCAACATCAGGGATAAAGTTTATCAAGGCCGTATAAAGAGATTGCACCACAGCGTTTTTTCATTTATATTTCTTTTTGTTTTGTTTACATTAAAATTTATCTTCCAACTATATCTACCTATTTCTGAGGTAGGTCAATGTTATTCAGAGTGAAAAAGTATCAGATCAAGAAAATTCATAGTATTTGGCTAAAATATTGTCTAATAATAGAGCACTAGACTAGATACCGGTAAGCTACATACTAGTATTTGTGGGCACATGAATTGCCAGAACATACTGCTGATATAAGATCAATATTTATAAAATAAACAAAATGTATTGATGCACAGTGATAATTCAATCCATTTTTAAATACTATTTAGACATTTTAGCATCACTGTCGTGAATCTCAATTAGGTGTTTTTACCTGAAGTTATCTCACCTGTATGTGATGCTATCTCATTCCTGCATCTTGACCTTATATTGCTATATCTTCTGTCCAATGATTCTCCACTCTACATTCAAACAATCAAAATAAGCTACTTCCCGACTGTACAGAATTGTACATTCTCATGTAATGTTTGGGTGACATTAATAATTATAATTTATATTCATGTTCAGTCGCAGTTTGTCTGTTATTACAGATTATTGTCTCGTAAACTGTACAGATATAAAGTAAAACTGCAAAAACAGGTATCCTGTAGTAGTAGTAGTAGAGTTGTTGTATACATAGAGATTGTTACCCAGACTCTCATTAAATATCGTCAATATCCTGCATTTGAGATAAGTGATCCCCAAACCAGGATACTGGTGATATCTAAAGACAGAAGGGTAATAATCTCTTTATCATGCAATGTCAATCTTGTATCATGAAATGAATTTTTATTGGACGAAACTTTCAGCCGAATGTTTGCGGCAGAATGAATAAAATTGAGAATAGTTGTCAGTCAAATGTGCTGTCTCCACTCCATGCCCCACAGATATCGAATATATCTGTAGGCCGTATTATGCCGAGATCTTGACTCATTAATGTATGATAAATAATTTTAGCAGCAGTTTGTCTAATTAGATATCAAGAGTATTGGGGTTTTCATAAACATGTTGCTGCTAATATTCTACATATTATTGATAAACACTTAGAATGAAAAACTAATAAACTTGATTTAATCCATCGTACATAATTCTAACAATTACTCAATGACAATGGCAATTCAAAAATGTTATACCCGGTACCTGTACTCAGTTTTACCACTCAGCTAACAAGTCGTTTGTTTTGTTCTCTTTCAAGTGGTTATATTTAGTATGGAGTGTATGTTACGTTTGTTTGCATGGAAATAGTGTTGTACCAGGTAACTTATTGATTAGTTTGTGTGTCTGTACTAATGTAAAGATGTCCAACAGTTTCATATCGTAACCTGGAATGTGTTACGTTATCTTTTGACATAAAATTTGTCAGGGTACATTTGAATGAATCAACAAACTTGTTATTCCATGTTTTTGTCTACATGTAACAGACTACTAATGTAAACATTGGATAAAGCTTTGTGTGTACTAGTCTTGAAAGTGTTAAAAGTTTAACTTAGTTTCTGCATCATAACTATTTATGTTGACAATAATTTGTATTAACATTTATACTTCCAGTTGGTATTGTTACGCTAACCATGTCAGTATTGTGCAATGGTATTCATGTACGTATTTTTCAATGTATACTTTGAAAAATTAAAGTTTCAAATGTACATGTCTCGTTTCTGTCGTTTCATTGCCTCCAGGGCTACCAGTATTTGGTTGCCTCATTTCCTTCAAATAAGAACTACGCTAAACCATTCGGCCATGGAAGATATATATATACACGGTATTGTTTGTTGGAAATAAAAAGAACAAGGGAAATTGATATATTATTAATTTAAAAAAGGCACAATATAAATCATCTACAACGTGATTCTAAATGGCAAAATGCGCGTCACCATTTCATGTAAATGATATAAATACTTGATATAGAGTAGAGGATAGTTCATGTGTTGAGTGAAATGACATGCATCTCTCATCGAACCGATAAAGCGTGGTTGCTAGTGATGCTTGCAATGGTTGCTATGAATGGATACAGTATGTATCGTGATCAGTTTATCTTATGTCACCTGATTTTGAATGAATCTCGGGCTTATCTCGCGTCTACTTACACTCCCTGTTCATATCAATCACAGTAGAAGCACACTCCCTGTTCATATCAATCACAGTAAAGCAAACACGGCAACAAACACAAAAAAACACATGTTGTATATATAAAATCTTCACCTTTATTTGATTTTTCTTAAATTCTGAAGTTAAAATATTACATTCAAGCCAAAGTTCTGACACACTCAATCAAAAGGGTTGCGAGCAATGTAACATTGTAACAAGCTCTATGTAACACTGTAACAAACCGCAACTCTTTGTGTCGCTCTGGCCTCAAATTTTCCATCACGCGGGAGAACATTACGACTATCATGATCCTTGGCAGAATTCAAAATAAATATCAAATTGTTAACAACCTTTCAAATACACTAGACAAAATAACCACCAGGAATGGATCCAGAACTATTTTCACAGACTATTGAACAATAAGTCGTATCAAGACCTTACATGATTTGTGGGGGTTTTTCGGAATAAAAATGGTTCTGTAACCATGGTAACAGTTATGAATCCCAGTTTCTGCATTGCAACCAAGGGGCAGTTTCGGATCCAAAATGATATCTAATACGAGAATGGATGAAATTGGTGAGCAGTGCAGTGTGCCGGTTCCTACAACAATAATAACATTGTATCGGGCTATATACAAATGAAACGAGGTACTATATATATATACAGTCAACAACAGCACGAACAAGGTTTCTCGTTCAGAATAACAAATACGATATATGAAAATAACATACTTAACAAGAGCCGGCAGCTCAATGGTTAGTAACATGCTGAAAATGTTTCTTTATGTATGTAACAGGTCTTTCTATTTCGATAAACAAAAAAAATCCACTTCTATTTATTTCTTAAATATAGCCATCACAAACTTGCACGATAGGAAACCTTGGTAGAAAATTAACCAGTGAAATTTGGAAATATCAATGTGGGGGTTATAAAAAAAAATTGGTATGGGGAGAATGAATTGTTGCTTAACGTAGATGCGAGAATATGTCGCTCATAGCCAACGATTTTATGGAACATGGGGACAATGGGATAGGACACCAGTCTTTGATACGAGTAAACTTCAAATACTAGTTAACATGGTCTCGATTAAAGTCATCTCCTGTTAACATTTAAAGGCATGCAATCCTGTCTATTCAATGACCATGGTCAATATGTGATTTTACACATTTACAACACCACAGAAGCAAACACAAACTATTAGAAGCTGAATATTTAAGAAACGCATGAAAATGGAATGAAAATCTATACTCGAGTAAAATACAAACGGAAAAAATAATTCAGTCTATGCTTGGACCCGAGACTTTTTGCACAGACTCGTCCATGTCTACACATAAAAAGGCAGTTTTAAAATTGGGCAGACGTCTCCGGTCCAAACATAGACTGAAATGAGAACTACTGAAACGAGACTCAATAGTCGATGGAACAGATGGGAAACTAGATACTATAAGAAGATTCAAATTTGCATGTTTTTCTCATTTAAAGTCAAACTTCTAAGTACGAAATAAGGATGATAAAGCGTCCTCCTAGGATCGACTACAACAAAATGTGGGTAGCAATAAATAGATAAACATTTGAAGATATATTATATTACTGCAGAGGTTAGTGATGTGGGTATTGAAGAAGCATGATAATGACGTAGACATATTGTTTCAGGCTACAGATGATCAAACAATAACAATACCCTTCACCAGAACTATATAGCAGAAGTCCCATGTTCAAAAATATTTTGAAACTCGGCTTACAACTGTAGTATTATCAGAAAGCATCAACCTCGAGAACACAGTTCTCATTTAGCAAAGACTTGGTTGATTAGTTGATGGATCAACGGATTTCATGCTTGAAATGAATATGCACGACATAGCCTAAGTTTGGTAGTCACTCGGATTCGACTTGACGTGACATGGTAGTGAGAAGTAATGTCGACGAGGAATATTCAAAATAGTTGTAAATCTCTTCCATTCGCAGATACGGCTTTAACTTTCTCCCGGCTGTAGACAAGCACAGATGCCCTATGCAACAATGATTGTGATTAATGAAGTAGGGCGTGTGAGCGAGGGGATCTTTCACCCATTTGCTGTAGTATCCAGCAGGGAGAGGGTTAAATCGTTGCGATACCGGGGCACAACTTTGATGTTAACGGCAAACCTTAGTTTCATCACAACCAGTGACAGGGTTTAACACGATAGATAACCTCCGGACACAAAGGTTGACTGTTGTTTTGAGATCTTATTCATTTCAGAAGTAACATACATTTTGTCAAATCGTGTATCTCAGAAACTACTCTAGATATATATCTATGCTCGTACATAATATATCATATGCCAAAACCTCAGTCCAGTATTCCACGTCCATATGGACTTGGAAAAACAGCACTATTATTATTCAAGATACAATCGTGAAGATTGTTCACACTTCTTTGTTTTGTTTTTATCCCTATTTTTCCTTTTTAAAATTCTTCCTCTTCTTGTTTCCATTCATCTGCTTGTCGTCGGCAGTGACGTTGCGCGGGACCAGAAAGACGTTGCCGTCGCTCGACTGCTGCAGCGAGTATTCGTTGGGGTCGTATGGATGGCCGTGCTCGTCGCGTAGCGAGTGGAATATCTCCTGGTACATGTGCGAGAACTTCTCCTTCATGTCGCGCGTCTGCTGGTCGATGAGCTTCCGTTCCCGCAGAAGGCGCTCCTTGGCGTTCTGCAGCCCGGTCATCTCGTCCTCCAGCGTCACCACCACGTCCAGCTTGCGTTTGCGGCAGTTCTGCGCGGCCACCTTGTTCTTCCCTCGCCGCCGGATGTCGCGGATCAGCTGTATCTGCGGCTCTGTCAGCTTGCACTTGGTCACCATCTCGTTGAACTCCTCCACGGGCGACTCGATGATCTCGTCCATCGTGAAGGGCAGGTCCAGCTCGCGGGCGCGCTTCTGGTCGCGGGCGTGCGGGCCCTTCAGCTTGTTCCGCTCGGACCTGCTGCCGGTCTTCACCTCTCTGGGGGCTGAGCCGGGCTTCAGCGGGTACGTGTGGTTGTGGTTAAAGTGGTTATTGTGGTGGTGGTGCTTGTTGGTGTCGCCGCCAAGGGGCTTGGTGTCGTTGGAGGAGGTGGAGTAGTTGGTCTGCGACGAATCGCTGCTCAGGCTGCAGGAGGAGTACCGGAAGCGGTATTCGCTGGGCTCGTACTTGGAGGCCTTCGAGTACGACGGGCTGCCGTAGTCGCTGCCTCCGGCGGCGCCCTCTAGCCCGTCGAACGGCGACATGGAGCCAGAGTCGGTCAGTTCCTGAACACAAACAGATGGGATTACAGCAAATAGTAATAACCATCTTATTTGGACATTTTACAAAGAGGTATTCTAATTCTTGTAGAAGGTTGTGAAATATGGAGTTTGATAAAAACTAGTTACAACAAGGAATTCGGGCCATATTTGATGACATAGTGCCTACAAAGATTCGGGACCGACCTGTAATGGAGAAGCGCTGCCCATGGAGATCGCAGAGTCACTGCTGGCGTCGTCCAACATCTGCATCGTCTCCAAGCCTGCAATACGAGCAAATAATAATAGTAATTTCAGCCATATTCAAGCCTCGAGCCTTATAAGACAAAGGGTGCTCTACGAAATCCCCCCACTGGTACATGCACACAGTCTCGGACAGACATGACAACCCCTGCCTAGTTGTTGTTAATTTGGATTTAAAGCCGCTTTCAAGATTCTTGCTCTTACATCACGGCTTGCATGTCTACGTATGTCTGATGATAAAATTCTTTTAGTGCTAGCTCAGTTGAATATCATGCTACAATAATGACACCGACACCCACAGTACACAACGGATGGAAACGTACCTTCGTTGATGGCGATGTCCAGCTCGTCCTCCTGTAGCAGGTCTGGCAGCATGCCCTCCACGTCGGCCAGGGTCTTGGTGTGGTTCACAGGGGTCGTCATGTTTGAGAAGAGAATCTCGCTGGTCTCCCAGTCGAGCGGACCCATACCGTCGGTGTTCGGGACGGACGAGTTGAACTCGGGAGACGAAAGGAAACCTGTGGAAATAAATCGGGCGACTTTTGGAAAATGGCTAAGTAGTACTCCCATCTTTCAGTTGAACATTACGAGGATGAATACAATGTGGTATATTATTCTCTCTGCATGCCAACAAGTACAAATATATCTTTATTAATGTTCTCCCTGCTGTAGGCAACCAAGATCCCCTATGAATCGCGGATCGTGATTAATCCATCGGTGATCGTGATTAATCCATTTATGCCTGGGCACCATGTTGTTG
>JAULBO010010018.1:0-20772 GCA_032355325.1 Clypeosectus delectus | reverse complement strand
TGTGTGTGTGTGTGTGTGTGTGTGTGTGTGTGTGTGTGTGTGTGTGTGTGTGTGTGTGTATGTGTGTGTATGTGTGTTTGTGTGTGTGTGTGTGTTAATAAGATAATGTTGGAATTGGTTCAAATTCATGCGGAAATACTGTAGAAACTAGCAATATAAATTTAACATGTCATATTTTCGATGGTAGTAATTGTCTATACTATGTACCGCACACACAACATATTATGCGTTTCAGTCTGATTGTGAAAATAATGAACTATACACATGTTCGATAATACTTTCGTTTTGTTGTGGCTGAATCTACCAAACAGCTTCATATGATTATATATTCCATAATATGTAAGATATCTATCAATTGCTAGATTGAAACAGTTATGTTATATGGATAGGTTCTATTATCGACTAGATTACTGTATTTACACCATTGAATGTGATTTTCAATCTATTCATTGCCATGATTGAAGGACAATTAATCTATGCAATTTAAGGTAATGACTATATAAGAATAGATAGACAATGTATACTAGTGGGTGTGCAAGTCGAGCTTAATCTAGATAATCTAGATACAAAGAATCGCGTCAAATTTCAAATCAGTAACAAATTCCCACAGGATGTACCGACATGTACACAATGGAAAATATAAACTTATTATACTATTTTCGCATAACTTTCTTCGGGACTCGACTCGTTGGACGTTCATTGGAAATACACTCCAGACCTACCTAAATACTTTGGTATATCTATTCGAGCACCATTAAAGTATGTCTGCAACATGTTTTCAGCTACAGTATTTCGATCTCATTAGACGGGAAAACACCCAGACTACGCAGGCTGTTTGTGTTTTAATTCTTTTCGTTATATGACTTCCTAGAAACCACGAATAAACGTTTTTGAATTCAAAAAAACCCCAAAACAACCCATTTTACTGGTTGTAGCTTAATAGTTTACTTGCAACTCCATAAACTAATAGGCCTACTGACATTGTCTATGTGGTTAGAATGCCATTAATCTACAATGGCAGCATTGATCATATGAATCACGTCTCTATGTTTACCAGCACTGAAGATGAATGTTGATGTTCTTATACAATGATATATTTTATTGAGCTAACGGAGTCACAACCATGACGAGGCTGGCATTTATTTGCCAGATGGACTTACAGATACACACAACACAGATCAAGGCCCACACGTTTGTAGTAGATGATTCTAGTCTAATATCGTAGAGAAATAACCCTCGACTATGCTAATTCATACAGATATACAACTGTCTATGCTGAGATTTTATGCCAGTTATCTCCCTTCGTGACTTCCTGTCAAAGTCACGTGACTGCGACCATCTCTATCCACAGGGGCTCTTCTGCACAGAGACTTTGTACTTGTCATTGGTCCATATGTACATTGAATCCTGTCTCGTTGGTGACACTATTATTGTCCGTTGAACCGGAAGTCAGATTGTTCTATGGAGACAGGACAGCTTCAGAACACAAAGGTTCGAGGACAGACAGTTCTCTGAGACGTATCAATTCTGAGACATTGGTCTGACACTTGGCAGAGGAGCCGTGGCGGTAAACTGTCGGTTTGTGGCTATGACAACTATTACTGTTGTCATGGAGATGATCACTGAACCTCGTTCTGGACCATGGGGAGGTAGGGAAATCTTGGTGTGTTGAGTGGATGTGGCGGAGGGAAGGCCTCAAATATGTCTCGATGACTGGGTCGGTTTTCGCAGATATCTGAAAATAATAATAATAATAATAATATTATAGTAGTAGTACAATTATATAACGCTGTAACTCCAGGCCACATACATGTACAAGCTGCTTTGTTGCAAGCGCTATAAGGGTAATATTCATATCACCATCTCTCCTACCGAGCACATTCGAACTGCATTGTAAGTCAGTTGCTTAAGGTGACACCACCACTTTTTCAACTTTTGTCTTGAATGTGGAGCAGTATTATAAAAAATGCCTAATTATTTCTTTCAACATATTATGCAGAATAGTAAATCTCTCGAAATATAAGTGAGGCGATAGTAAGAACTCTGTATCTCTTTACCTAGTGTTTTCTTATCTGAATCTAAATGGCAATGCTTATCGGCCGATCCATCCGAATCTTGGTCAACCGAATCTGAAATGGTAAATGAGAATAAGCATTTAGTTAAATATTGCTGATCCATTGATTACTAGTACTAGTACATGTATATACTATAGGCAAATAGGCACTATAATTACATCATTGCACGCCTGACAGTTGTTTAGTACGTTTGATAGCATACTATTATTTGATATGCGGTTTTTTTCTGTTTATTTTGGGAGTGTTTAGAGTCGCTTTCAAGATTATTTACACTCATATCACAGCTTGCCAGTTTGGGCCATAGCGTTAAACATTGCAGTGAACCTGCGAACACCGGCTGGCACAGACGAGTGACTGTATTTCTACAGACAGCGCTTCCTATCATGATTGCGTCGGGAAGATAACTTCCAAGAACATTGAACACCAAGGTAGCGCTACATCCCGCCATTAACGTTCTCTCCCTTCCGCATGGAGTAATCTCAATTATTGGGCATCTCCGATTGACTACAGCTTGAAGAAGGTTAAGATACACGTACTATCCAAAGATATTTCGCCCCAACATTTTCTCATATCCGTCGGATATTCGCTTCCGTCGACTACTCACCAGTATTGTTGCGACTGGACTCAGGGCTAGTGGGCGGTTTGCAGGCTTCAATGGGTACACCAGGCTGTCCTCCTCCCTGAGCCAGAGTGTCCATCTGATCCTGGACTCGCCTCCTTGCCTTCTTCTCCTTCTTAAGACGCTTCTGCAGGATCACTGGAAACACACGGACGGGTTTCACTATGATCACTATAGTAAACGGGGGTCGACTTGGGTGTTACATTGCGTAAAACGAATGTGGTTAAATGATCTCAGCCATGCAAGGCTCTATGTAGTCAACAACTGAAGATAGTATGTTTTCAGCTCCATGTGTATAAACAGTAGTGGACGATTATTTATAATACCAATATAAATATAATATAAATTACTAGTATTCGATTTACAGATACACCATGAACGATAAGAAATTAATAATACAATGTAAATTGGCATTTTTCATACATAATTTACGCTGGTATTTATTGGAATGTTGTCATTATTAACATTAATGAATTATTATTTTGTGGTCAACTATATTTCATTGAGGCTATCTAGGTTTCTGTGAAGTACATGCGCATCATTACCTCTATTCTTTTGTTCATCTATGAGTTGTTTCTCCATCTGTTCACGTGCTTCCTTTTCTCTGATTAACTCCATTTTCAGCTCGGCTGAAAAGAAAGAAAGGGTAGTCAGTATTCGTGTACAATACAGACACCAACGCAATATTGATCTGCGTCTAAATGTGAACATACTACAACAATGTAACCGAGATATATCTGTCGCTTTTGTATTGGCATTATATTTGCGAACACTTGATTAGATAACCACATTATGTATTCATATGTATCTATTTTCAATTAACTACTAGTATTCATTATAAACGTACATGTATATTGTTATACAGTAATTAACTTCTAATAATTACACATCATAACATAAGTTATGGATTTAATTTATTAATCATAATGGAACTGAAGTATTATTTTGTTCAGTTTGAACAAAAAACTTGTATTGTTTTATACATTGTTTTATGTATTGATTTATCGTTATACCACAAGCGCACACAATACATGTACAGCCACAAAATTCAATTTTTATTGAACTAAGCGCTTCATCACTAAGTGACACCGAACTAAACGGGCTCTTTCGAAAAACCGCATTTCTTTGAATGACAGCCGTGTTGTAACCTTCGTTTAAACAATGTAATGCTAACGACGACCTTCAATGCTCGTGTTTGTACTGCTGTTAAGCGCTCGATGAAAAGCTTGCATCCACTCGAAGAAATGGTAGGCCTACTTGTAAATTCAACCCATTTATACGGAATTCATTGCATTGAAACAGACAGTAGAGAGAAACAGAAGGCGGATTTATTCATTTAAGCAATCGACTCTAACAAGATTGAGATGGATTTCGCAGTGTTTTGTCTTTGACTGTGCTATTATATTCTCCTCCGTCACATTTAGACAATCTACATTTCTCAATGTCGGTTTTAGAATCGATAACGAATTCCGCTTTTATAACTACCCAGTGAACTTTAAACACTACGTTAAACACCCGTTGTTCTGCATGATCGTTTTAATTTATATTTTGCGACATGTCTACTCGACACTTTCTCAATGTTTACTTTTAAATGTACAGTTACTATGCAGTGGCAAATCGTCGTATATATAGATACAAAGGGAACAACCAGCATTTCTGGATTTACGAGATAAAGCATTTAGGTTACATGTACATGTACAAAATAACAAGGAGCCATCATATTGTTCACTACAGTCGTGTTGGTGTGGCTTGGTGTTGGGTAGATATGCGGGTGCCCCGAACCGCCATTAACGTGTACATCCGCCCATGCAGACAAAAAAAGAAGTTCCGCTAAACATGTGTTTTCAACCAAACTTATTTCCCCCTTTCTTTCTCCTTGTACTAAGCGACACATAATGTGATGGTGAACACATTCGGTTGTGTGTACAATTACGATTTGATTGAAAATCTCATTCGCTTCAATTGCATCAAGATCAAATTAAGCGATCAACATTTTCAGATTGATACGGAATACACTTATGACTGAGAAAAAAAATACATCGAGAATGGCGAGAAGGAGTGGTGGGGGTGGGGGGTGGGGGGAGGTGGTAGGTGGGGGGTTCGGAATTCAATTTACATTCAACATGAAACTCGACAGGTTGGCGATTGCAATGCTCCATTAGACGGTGAAACGAATAGTGAAGTCAGAAGTAGCGGTTTAGGGATATCTCCCGCATCTGGCAGTCTGGTAAAAGTCAGGGCGAATTGCTAATACCTTCAGTGAATCAGAAAAAGGCCGAATGATAACTGAGACCGAATCCAGGCTTCGACTGATCTAATTGCAGTTATTGTTATTCAGCGCGGTCCATGGATTTTTCTAAATTATTGTCTTGTATCGCTCACCGTGTTACAGTTGACAGAAGCGAATCGCGCTCCAGCAAAATTTAATCCTATCAGCAATCCAACGTGTTATTGATGGAAGAGAGACATTACGCTACACCTAGATGGAACTGATTTGAATTTCGGCGCAAGGCAACTCGAAAAACACGATAAACGTTCGTTTCCGTACGAATGATCAAAGCCTATGCACATGCGGACTCCATAATGGGTCATTTGACAAAGTCTGAAATATTATTGTTTCTTCACGTCAGGACTCAAATACTAGGCTTTTGATTTACAAGGGCCAGAAGCCCTATCTTTTGCTACAGAACACTAAATTATCTCCTCATTTTCTTATTTATTGGCCTTTAATTTATTTTTGAGATGAATCAGACTCGGAGAAGTGCGGCGAACTCACTAGTGATCTAGGATTATGATTGGGACGCTAAACAGAAATGAGAAATTTTCACATTCCGCGCTCGAGCGATGATAGATTTGTTCGCTTCACTTTCTCCATTGAGCGCGCGTTAAGGTAGAAAGAGGACTGGGAGTAAATCACTGTTTTTCCTTCTGGTCATAATGATCACGCATTATTCTCGGCGTTAATGAGCAATTTCTCTCATTGCTGGTCCGGTACTGCGAGCCGCCCGGCCTCGCCAGGAAAACCGTAATAAAATGTTTAAAATGGATGAGAGTAACTTGACGGTTTTCCAATAATTCGCACAATGAAAAGCCCCATCAAGGCTTCTTCAACACTGAGAGAATGATGCAGATTGAATCGGCCGGTTGCAGACAAAAGCCGGAGGAAATGATTTTTACATTGAGTGTTCTCTGATGGAAACACAATTGACGGCGGTGTGGGGATTGGAATGGAACGGTGAGAAGTCAAGGCACCGACGGCGAACCCCGAATCTTTGAGCAGGAAAGATCAAGGGTTCCATTTCACGAAGTGTCGACAGCCACATGCAAATCATGAACTTGTCCCCGCATTTGAATTGTGTAAAGTCTCTCGACTCGTTTTAATTACTCTTCGGTTTGTATTCCAAACCACTATCTGACTTTATAGGCGTATTCTTGTAAAATTGACCTGGATTTGGAAATATAATAGACGGGAGTTGAGAACCGGTTTGTGAAGCGGGTGCCACAAGGAATCGGGTATCACCATCTATCATCATCGTACGTCACTATGACAAGTGGCGCCGGAAAACACAGGAAGGAATTGGCCTATACGCCATTCAAAACGGTATTATTGACATACATTGACATTCTCAATAATAGATTCCTTCACAATGTCCGATTGGCCACGGGGTTGGTTAATGGGTGTGAGAGATGAAATAATAGCGCGGAATTGTGGCAAATCAGTAGGCTGATAAGAATCACAGTTCAAAATGAGTTTCACTAATAGGGAAAATAAAGGGGCCTTGTGATTATCTCAACGTGCAACGTCGATACGCCAATAGCCTCGGGTTGATATTCTTCACGAATACGCTTCGTCGTCAGGCACATGAATGAACGGCGAGCGTGATAACAGATGAAAACGTGATGAAACCGCATTCAATCATACAGTAGACTTATCTTCCGTCGTGACAAACACGGCTTAATATTTCCGTTTTTAATATAAAGCTGACTCCTTCTGCATTATATACAAAACAATGCAATAATAAAACTTTGAAATAAAACTGTATTAGTTCGCGGTTTTTTCCCCACTCCTTTAAACATTTTTACTTCAATTTTCTTAACCGTATTACACAAAGCACACCGGACTAGCAAAGACTGAGAGAACAAAAATGAAAGCTTTTTAAAAAAGAAAAAAATGTTGGTTTCACGTTGATAATTAACGAATCCTTTAAAGTTGAAGAAACAAGAACACGATGTGAACGCTATTAAGTTAAATATGCTCGGAGATCTGTATCATTATTTGAAAAATATGCATGTTTGTTGTGCTACAGTTAAAGGGGTGTGTTTTTTTGGTTGTTTATTTAACTTCAGAAGTTCAAAGGAATCAAATAAATGTATTTTCCAATAACGTTTCCACTTTGGTGCATTGCGTATAAACACACAAGGGTCTAGAATATCACCCTGGCTCTCTCCACACACCCATACCTGATAATTATAATGTACAAACCACTCGTGCACCTTTATGCTCTCTCTGTAAAGTAATTAATACTTTCTATTAAAAGAACCAGCAGACAAGCGTTTGTGAATGGGCCATGCCAGATACATGTACTAGTATTTGAATATTGCCGAGTCGCCGAATCGCAGGTTATATACTAGTATATATACCAAAGGTTACGTTTTTGTTGTTGTCACGTGGGGTTCAAACTTGGGTGTTTAGGGTCGCGTAGGGTGAGAAGACGGTGCAAGGGGTCAGAGGTAATCTCCGGCCGGACGAGGGTCAGTACAGATGACCAGAAAGCGATCTGCTCCTCCGCTAATTAGAAAACATTAGGGATAAAACACGAGAAAGGCGGACAGTAATCTACGGGAGTTCACGAGATGGAATCGTGGGATCGTACATTCAGAAAACTTCGGCAGGTCACGTCGGACATTACAGTGATATCGTGTCAGGGGGGTCAATTAAATCGCAGGGGGCTGGGTTTTTAGGGCAACTGCATCCCCCATCACAATGCAAACACGAATCAAACACCCATGAGAAAGGCAGAAACACGAAACGCGATACTGGTGTCTTGTGTGTGAATGAGTCCAACCATAGGTAAAACAAATTATTTCATTTCATGGTACATTGAGAACTTGTCCCTGCGTTTGAACTCACTCGGTCTATTCATTAATACAGACGACTTGTAGAATGGGGGTCCGTGCGGACAATGCTATCGTATTGGTGTAGGGATGGGTGATGTTCCACTGAGCTTCTCTGCAGCTCATTTAATCTTTCTGCTCTTTAGGCATTCAAGTGTTGTTTGTAAATACTTATAGAAATACATAAAGCTTGCAGCGCACGTAGTACTGTACTTTACTCTATTTACTACTTGGCCTACCAACGTATTTATAGCTGAATTAAATCACTATTAATGTTAGGTCGGCCTATGCTTTCTAATTTAATTAAAGTGATTAATACACAAGTTTTTAAATTAGGAAAACCTAAATAAGTCATGCTAATACACCACGCTCTGAGATTACCTTCCTACCAAATGGCCTGTTATCGACAAATCAGTTCATCTCCCCGTCTACTGACTGACGAAACACTTGTTTATACTAATTTAATTGAAGCTACTGCGGGGAGTTTGGGACTAAGACTGTAGACAGATCTGTCGTACTATTGAAGATGGTGGGGGAAATCACTCGAGGGGCTTCCGAATGTTAACTAAATGTAAACAACAACAACAACAATATTTTAGTGTCGGGAAATAGTCGATAACAGATCATTTGAGACGATAGCAATCAATGTTCATGTCGTAAAATAATCGCTGCTTTTAACTTTTTCGTATATACCAAGATTCTGTTTGTCCTTAAACATTTACATGTTAAAGTGATGCCGGTAACGTATAGGCATTATATCAATGTAATACATGCATACTATAGTAAGGCTATAATACTGTTCATCATTATCAGGTAATTACCCACATGCATATCATATTCTCCGGAATTTTCGATAGTGATTTGAACACGTGGCGGCTCCAAGACTCGACATGTGTAAATTCCCTAACGATTTGATTCGAACTGGCTGCTGTATGTTTCTGACAGCTAATTCGTGGCGTATCAACAGTTTACATTACTCCGATGCTTTCCTCTAACAACATTAATGTATTAGCATTCCTTCAATTATCACCATACTTTGTTATTTTGCAGTTCACATTCCACCAAGCACCTGTCCTGACCGACAGAACAGCACGCGTACGGCATGTCCATTTCAGATTTGGCGGGGATCAAAAAGTGAAAGGGGAGACAAGTAGTTGAAAATTAACCCCGTGTTGATATAAATGTACGCATATGTTCATATCGTCTCCGAAAAGGTAATTAGTTATGGATTAGTGCTTTCTTGTTAATTGTTGTTCTATAAATATCAATGGTTTGCAGATGTGTCCTCGTAAAGGTCAAGCCTCAAGGCCGTAAAGGGTATTTAATCACAATGTATATTTATTTTGTCTCACAATTTCACTAAACACATTCTTTGTTTAATAAATAAAAATATTGTTTCGGTTTACTTTGAGGAGATCCGATAAAATCCCGTGAAAGGGAACACAATCGGAATCGTTTAATGGTATACGCAAAGCGCAATGCGGAAACAGAATTGTCATTTCGCATTGCTTTCCCAGTTTTCGTATGATAATATCATAAGCCCATTCTCCATGCGTTCGAATTCACCTACCTTTACAATCATAAAGTGCCCAATTCATTACTGTTACGTTCAACTCCAACCATAAATATTGTCGGATATTTACAAACTGTACTGCTTGAACCTGCATACAATACATTTCTTTCTTATGTGAAATGGCGCGGTTAGTGTTCTGTCTATCAAACAGGGAGTGTATCCATCCTTTTGTTTGTGATTGTCTTAGCATGTGTGACGTGCAGAACTATTAAAGTAATACCTACCGGTATCCTCTTCTTGTGCTACATGTACCTTCTATTATGTATGCATGTATGTGCATCCATGCATGCATATATTATGTACGTGTGTGTGTGTGTGTGTGTGCGTGTGCGTGTGCGTATATGTGTGTGTGTGTGCACGTGTGTGCGCGTGTTGTTTCATTTGGTAGAAATAACTAAGATGTTTCCTCTGAGTAAATGCGCTTCTATTATATATTAATGCAGAAGCCTTATCTTTATATCGGATCTTTTCAAGTAAACAATTGCAAGCAAACATTATGGACCTAAAACGTTCTTAACAGTTCCTGAGTTTACGCGGAGTTTAATACGGGAGAGAAAAACGAAAAGATGTTTTCTGAATACGAAAACTACCTACGTTATTTTAAGGCATGATATTTCATTGTTTCGTTCTATTGTCCCAAGGGACGCCACTGGTCATCTCAATTAGGATTCGGAACCAAGGGACAATTCTAATTATAAGTATACCTACAAGACATACACGTATACTCGTGAAAGTAAACTCACAATAGCTGTATCGTTTAGGTCCAACACAGATACTAGTATGCAACAAATGTACTCAAAATAATTATCGGGTCCAAACACACGATCTGAGAATGATGATTAATGCTATGTGTGTCAGCCAAGGTTCGGATGCATCACCCCATACATTCTGACAGGTTAAAGAGCGATTTCATCTTAGCTTCCACTACATTTAATGCACATTATTAATTTTTCTGGAATATGTTATTTTGACTTAACTTTGAGTAGAATTTCGCTTCATTAACTTTCGAATGCGGGTGGTAGCTTCTGCACAGTGTTAGACGGCAGCATTAGTGGAGGGTATTGGGGAAAACACGTACATTTTCATCAATCACCGGTCTCTTCAATGAAAGCAATACAACTTGCTTAACGGGAATATAAAGTCTGTTTTCTGTCGGGTAATAAAGATTATTTAACTCCGTTGTGACGGGAAGTTATTACAGGGCAATGTGGTGCTATGAGGAGAGGACAACCTGTCGAGGGGGAATACGGGAGAGGAACACCCTCAGCAATCCACCACAACCCCACTCATCTTACCCCACCACTGCCCTCTAACCCTAACCCCATCCCCTAACCTCACCACCACCACCACCACCACCCACAGAGTCTGCGAACGTCTGAAGACATGCAGCCACGAGAAGAGTAGGTCATCATATTACTGCGATCTCGGAACATAAAGCATGGCATAGCTATCGCGATTCCAATTAAAATTCTCATCGAGTGTTACGAACTGTAAAGAAAATAATTCCCATTTTCGGAACAAATTTCGACATTCAGTAAAACACACATGACAATTGATTACAAAAATAATAATACGGCAGAGAATTATGTTTCTTCTGTAATTCCCAAGTAGTGAGAAATACAAAACACTTCAATTCAACTTCAAAGTGTGTTTGAAAGGAAATCCGACCCATACGATGTTGATTTTGATCGTCCTGGGCACGGAAATGTGTTGCAAGAACCCATAATTATTCTTAACATTAAATGCTTGTCTATTTTCCGTATTCTTAAACGACGGTATTTGGTAACAGAAGCACAGAGGACCCGCGGCGTAACATTAAAGTTAAGTGTCTGTGGTAGAAGAGGACTATTTTCACGGCCAAGTGACCTATGCGAATTGTGTGTATTTCTCTATTTCATGTCTGTGATGGAAATCGTCAGAAAATGTCAGTCTCTTATGCCTGGCTGAAGGATTATCTCCTTGGATTGAGCGACTCTATTCAACTTGGCTTCCAGGGGAATAGCTAGTCTGTCGGCGCTTTCTGGACAATTGCTAGCAGACCACACAATCCTTTGGGGGTTCTGTAAACCCCCCTGCTGTCCACACCCTCGTTATTTTCACGTATTCAACTCGCTGCTCGAGTAATCAGCAAAATGTAAATTCGCCGAAAATGATCTCAAGGTATTTTGTAGGAATGCAACGAAGCATTTACGCCATAACAGTGGCGACTATAGAGCAGTTAATATATAGTGATGGATGTTCAACATAATGAGATGCTGTTTTATAAACCGCTGTATGGTTTTGTATTGAGAATTCTCGATGTTGTAATTTATATGAACAGACAGGGAGATATATGATATGAAATATATAGCGCACCAGAGATTCGCATTGTGGACAGAAACATACCTTGTATCAAATGTTTAAAAACATTTCCGACGACAAAAGGAATGTTATATTCGCTTCTTAAAAAGAACATTTGATACGGTAGTAGATTCAAAAAGGGCCGTTTCTATAGACTGTATTCAGAATCCATATATTACCTTTAACATTGTATAGAGAAAGGTTTCTCTGCATTCCAAAACTACACGTATCAAAATACAAATTATCTTTTCATGGGCAAAGAAAACAGGGGTTTTACTAGAGACTATTTGGGGAGCGAGGCATTAAATTTCTTTTGTATGATTCAAATTCCTGGTGTGGTTCTTCATACAATTTCAAAATCACTTACGCTGCTTTCACAACCTATCATTTTCTTTAAATATGGATGTTCAGACAAATTATATACATAAATATATACAATTATATTTAAGCTTGTGTATAGATGAATTCCAAACTGTGGATTACAAATTCTCAAATATAATGCAAACTCGTTGGTCTAATTCAATGGAATTGTGTAAAATTGCTTTATCTATAATGGTCATACTACTTTTCCGTTAAATTTTCAAATTACTTTTCTTTTAAATTGTCATTTTACATTTCTCTTAAGTTGTCATCTTATACTTTTCAGTCAGTCCATTATTTAAAAATAAGAAAACCGAAAGATTTTAGCAATTACAAACGGGTTAATGTCGTAATGGACTGTTGAGATTGAAACGCTATCGACTACGCCAACTGAAAGGCCGTCTGATTTACTATTGACAGTAACAGAGTATGCACTGCCTATAAAAGGCCATAAATTACATACACGACAAATGTAAATGGTTTCAAAGCTTCACTTCGTCTTTGTTTTTAGTTAAGTAATTAAAACGATACACGCGCCTCTTTATTCTAAGCATGTAGATCACCTCGGGGCAGACAGTCCGACAGGCTTAGACCAGTGAAAGAAAATATAATTTATGATGAAAATATTGTCAGTGGTTTTTGTTAATGGTTACAGAGAGTAAAGACAAAAAAAGACAATTTAATTCACGAAATTACGTGAGATGCGATTCTACAGTATCATAATTGTAAGACAGACATAGAAGTTTCATCTGTTGATAAATGGTAACTCTACTGACGTGCTCGATCAATTGAATTATCTATCTATATTGCCCGGCAGTCTTCTTATCGTACAGATCCCAGTGAGATCATTTATTTTTCTCTTTACCGAAATGGGCATCTTTTCCACCATACACATTCGTAGCAATGAAGGGGTGTCATTAGAGCGGAGAAAATGCACACTGGCTTTTAGCGACGATGCTAATGATATAATGTCCCACGAAAATGACATTTTCATCTAATGCGTTCACCAAATGCAATTCATTGTTTTAGCTTGAGATCAATAGAGGGGGTCCTTGTTCTAATAGGGACAAAAAGCGTGCCGGCTATTCTGTCCGATAACATCGCAATGCGAAATGAAATTGAATTTTGGGATGATTTATGTGAGTCCGACTGGACATCACTTAATTATTTATAAAATCCAGTTCTCTTCCTTTTCGCCGCCTTGTAGAAACCAGTTCTCGATTACCTGTGACAAACGACCTAAAAGCGTGCATTTTGTCTCGACTGAGATATGGGAGAGGGGATTGGGGTGTTGAGACCGAGAGAGAGAGAGAGAGAGAGAGAGAGAGAGAGAGAGAGAGAAAAAGTAAGAGTTAACCGTAAAGAGAGGGGAGAGAAAGAGAGTACTAGAGAGAACTATAATATGTCAGTCGAAATAAGATCGTTGAACTTGGCATTTGAGAGAGAAAGTGAGAGATAGAGAGAGAGAGGGATGGGGAGAAAGAGACCGAGAGAGACCGAGAGAGTGAAAGTGAGATATAAAGAGAGGGGGTGGGAAGAGAGAGAGAGAGTGTACTAGAGAGAACTAAAATAATATGTCAGTCCAAATAAGTAAGATCGTTGAACTTGGCATTATTTAACGACCATTTATCTTATTGACAATATACACGTAGTTATAAAGTACTACCGGTATTCTAATTGTAATCGAAATAATACTTCTGTTTACACAACAGTTGCCTACTGGTAATTACTAGTACATGTATACATAATTTCTCAGCTGTACCATTATTGAGCTATGTTCGTATGCAAGACCATTAAATAGCAATCTATATTAGCTCTTGGCATTGGGACTTAGCCATATTGGAAAAACTGGGAGGATATCTGCTAAAATCAAAGCACTCATTTATCCCGTTCTAGAATGTGGAAGCATTCGATTTTTAGTTCTGTTTTTCGCGTTGCAAATGATGCATTTACTTGTCTGATGATGTCGCCGATAGTGAAGCCAGCATTCAGTTAGACAACTTTATGTGAATTGTTAGGCATTGCAAACGGACATAATGTTCATGGCCAGATCAGTATCTCGCAATCAGTTGTACACAAATCGGGCAATATGAGCACTCGTACTTATTAGAAATGGAAACGCATGCCAGAGTGCTCCGTCAAACGACACAGTCAGATACGAATGATAATGAATATGGCTTTAGGGTTTTGCCCAACCTGCTGTTAAAAGTGGTAATAATATTACTCTGAATTCTGATACATAAATCGGCATTACTTGCTCGGAGATTGCCTCCAATGCTTGATCTATGGTAATCGGTGGGTTTTCCACCAAAGGAACAAATGCTAATAGGTATTTATGAGAATGCGCCGAGTAATTTGTGACGTCATCAGAAGTGATATCTTCTAACATTGGGCGAAATGGTCGTGAAGGAAGGTGCTAGACTTAAGACATATAATTCCATTTGATCGAATATGAATGTTCATGTTTTCTGTGCTGTGACCCGCAATGACATTGACTTCATAAGGAAATCGCATCTGCCAGTGTAAAAGCAATATTAAAGACATAACAGAAAGATTCCTTGACTGGGAGACGAGGATCACTCCCAGGGATCTCTCGATCATACCGTTCGACCACTGTGCAACAATCGATCAACATTGATGCAAGGCCTGCCTTCCAGAATATCGTACAGACATCGAACTGTATAGCGCTATTATAGCACTACCGTTGTTCACTTTACACTAGTTCAACGCAATTTCGAATTGTAAAATTCGTAATTAGGTTATTACTACGATATGTATTATAGGGTATCATGTACCTCTACAGTGTCAAACTATGAATGTTTGTATCTCCGTAATTGTGATTGTAGGGTGTTCCAAGAAATAATGCATTAATTTAATATTCCTCATTTGTAACTAGACAAAATCTATTGTCCTTTATGTAAGCATCTCAAGTATTAAGCAAAGTGTTCATGATAGGTTAGACAGCAAACACCGCAGTAATTGTGTTTTCAAGTTTTGTGTTTGTCAATGACAGGAACGATACGAGGCATACTGTCTCCCCAAACCCCACCCATAATCCCATCGCGCGCGCTCTCTCCCCCCCTCTCTCTCTCATATATGTTCTCTATATCTCTCTCTCTTTTCTCTCTGTCTTTTCTCCCTTTATCTCTCCCTTTCTCTCTCTCCATCTCCCTCTCTCTCGCTCGCTCTCTATCTCTCTCTCTCTCTCTCTCTCTCTCTCTCTCTCTCTCTCTCTCTCTCTCTCTGTGTAAGTCTCTCAGGACATAATTATGTGATGTGCATACAAATTACTTCAATGGACCCACAACGATGATCTCATAACGAAGTGCAATCATTCTAATACAAAAGTATGACTGATGGCATTTCTCCTGCATACATGTAATGATAGCAGACATACACACAAACAGACAAACAGACAGACAGACAGATATACAGATATACAGTACTAGTATATTGTATCATTCCGTTCTTGTATTGCCAAGATTGAGGCTACACTCAGAACTGATTGCGAAATCTATTGATTTACATAACGATTCAGTTACTAGTATCTTTCCCTGCGCTGTATGCATTACTAGTACTAGTGCATACATACTCCGACTACACAACGACACATCACAGACCTCTAGCCCCGAATAAAATAAAATCCAATGTACACGCACATGTACAGTGTGTGTGTGTGTGTGTGTGTGTGTGTGTGTGTGTGTGTGTGTTATTTAAAAAAGGGTTATGCTCAATTCTCTATTATGCGCTTTGGTAGCTTTTGTTTCTGATACTGGTACGTCATCGTTCTCGAAGCCTCAGCGACAGTCGGTGTTCTCGTAAAGCGCATTGCCTCGGCGAGAATGGCGATACCTATCCTCCATCGCGTGCGCCATAAATATGCTAGCGAAATCGTTGTCAGGCTCGTTGGCACGTCGTATGCTAAATGTGTTTATCAATAACAAACCATTTCCTGTCTCGCAAATTGTCTTTATTTGTCTTCTTATGAGTGAACTGCAGTGCTTGCTTGACAGCCAGACGGATCGTTAACAGTTTTCTTTATTCCTCTGCTATTGTTTCGCTATGTCCGCACGACAATTCTTTCGACAATTTCCTCGAATTATTTGTGTGATTTTTTTCTGTCTCTCTTTTTTATTTAGAAGGATAGGAACTGAAAACATATTTCCGATCATTTGACATACCGATACGCTGATATGTTTATTGCCACATTAGCTGCGAAGCTCGATGCGCCTGGGCCATTTCGTCACCTGGGTAAGACATGTCTAAAACCTATTATACCGATAGTAGGCCTACTATATTATAAAGAATAGTATTTTTAACAGCTTTATCTGTCGCACAATCACAATATAACGCTGCATTCCAAAGGAAATGTAAATCCCAAAGGATGTGAAATTAACAGCATCAATTCACGAACATGTTCACACTTACAATAAACTAACAACACGAACAAGAATCTCAATCACTATTTAATTATAGCCTGGGAGTTGAATGCGAGCTCACCTTTTTCCAGTGAGATCTGTCGTTCATGATGACGTGCGTTTTCGGCAGCGACCTTGAGAAGACCTTGGATATTGAGGAGCAGGGTCTCTATTGACGAGATGCCGCCGGTCTCCCCGTTGAGGAGCTGTGAGGGGTGGAGATGTGAGCCCGACCCCCCGACCTTTTCGCCCAACTCGACGGGGGTGGGGAAAGAGTCACTGATGTCGACGCTGTCGTCCAGATCTGAAATGCATTTAATAGGACGGACTGCATGAGTGAGAGAGTATGAAGTACCCGGAGACATACGAGTTTTACATTGAGTAAACGGAGATTTAAACAATATTAATAATATAGTAAATCCCCCCTATTTCATTTTCATTATATATTTTTATTGTTACTGCCAAAGGCTTGATATCGTTTCTAGCTCAACATGTGTGTATACACTGTACTAGTAATTGTAGTAGAGCAGGTGTTGACCAATCGTTATTGCTTAGCAGCATTAGCATATAGACGTATATAGTAGACACATATGATGATGATTATGATGATGATGATGATGCTGAACATTGATGATACTATTAAATGATCTTAATACTAGTAATAATAATAATGAATGACAACAACAACAATACTAATAATGATATATAATAATTGTAATAATAAATTTAATAATAATGTATTATTATGTGTAAAGAAGACCCATCCAACCATACCACTATCCTTCCAATTGCTATTTGGGATCGATTGCTAAAGGTTTTATTATTACAAAAATCTAAAAAGAAAACCTCCGCCTCCCCGTTTTAAAGCGGGCCTATATACACGTACACGTGCGGTGCTGTTAGGTTATGGGAATATTACATAGCAAAGTCTAAACTAGAAACACGCAATGGCACTGAAATATAATCATCACTTTACTAATTTAATGTTGTCTCAGTTCGTGTCTCCAGACGAATTCTAACCTAGATTTACTAAATATTAGCCTGTTTATTCAGTTTATATCTGGTTTTCCCATCAGCCATAGATAATCTGCATGCACTTGCTGACTGATTTGCTATGTTTATGCATACCAGTTAATGGAGTATTTCATTCATTTCAAATACACTTGGCAGGAGAGAAACGAATGAATTGCATGTGTGAAATCGAAAATATTTCAATGAACCCCAAAGCTGTATTTGCTATCATATACATACTGTGTTTATCTAACAACATGTAAACACTGATCGGAAGTGAGTTTGGTTTATGAAAATACAAGATTTGCTTAATTAAGGTCACCCAGAATTTTGGAAATTTGATTCCCCCAACGACTATAAACAGGGAAGAATCGATGCGATGGTTTGTGTCATACACACATCGTTAAGTATTAACTAACTTTACTTTGGGTATGTTCAATAATGTCCTGAAAATGTGTAAAATCAACTTGTGTCCAAATGTTGACGTAGTGCCCAAATAATAGCTCGGCCTTAAAAGACGCGCCACGGGGATATGTACCTATCCATGTAACATGTGCAGTAAAAGAAATAAATGCTTCTGTAAATGAACAGACTTTAAAACAAACGCGAGGCATTGGGTGGAGAGGGAAAAAATCTGAACGATGTTGCACGTGGCGCAATGCGAGTCTGCGATTTTTAAATGATTCGCTCCTCTGGTTTCGCTTTAATTGCAGATGGTGTATGTTTTTGAGGAATGTCGATTTCATTACCGCTGTTTTGGAAACGATTAGCATGAGATCAGTCATATACCCGGTATTTTATGTTATGCGGGCTTTTTTATATTTCTCTCTCACACACACACATTCTCTCTCCCCCTCCCTCCCTATCTATCTCTCTCTCTCTCTCTCTCTCTCTCACACACACACACACACACACACACAAAGAGAGAGGGAACTAGAAATCTATAGAATAGTCATATGAATTACTGACAAGACAAATACTAGTACCAAACACGGTATCGCAAGTTGATAAATATACATGTATATAATATATTATGGTCTTATGTTGATGCCAATTTCATAATATATTACTAGTATTTCGGGATAATGATTCACATAGAAGTATTGGTCATACCCTCACATCACCAAATAGAGTATATAGAAAAATATTTACAGGATAGTCGTAAAGTCGATTTCACTTAACAACACGCACCCTTGTATCATGCTATATTTCCATGAACCCCGCACATGTTGTCAAACTACACAGACACTGCGCAGCAAGCTTTTCATATCTTCATAAAATATGCAATTTTCTTTCAGTTATGAAGTATGGCATGTAAAACTGCTTTACCAAGTTTTTTTCAAATCTAGATGAAAGTTGCTCCGTCCATGCCATCTGCAAAGTGGGAGTAATTTGTGAGTTACGGCCGCTCCGAGGCGCGTTCCTGGGCTTTGAACAGTCCTCGCGTAATCCATTAAATCGTTTCAATGAACACCCTTACTGTTTCAACAGACGACCGAGGAAAGGATATGACTTCTCACCGAAAAGAACATAAGCTAGGGAAGCGACCTCTCCTTGCCAACTTGGGGAGAATTTATTACCTGATGTAAAACGGAAGGAGTATTTCAAGAATTGCTTGAACGATCTGCACGTGCGCGGACCGTGGGATGTGACAGGGATGTGCTCTCGTTGCGGTGCGTTTAAGCGTAGATGCATAATACTCGTACATGAACATGTATTTCATATTGTTGAAGTCCGACACTGGGTGGGAGGCATACAAGATGTGGCGGAAGTTCCTCGTAGATTTACGACTGCGAAGTCGTTCCAAGCAGCATGCGCTATAGCCTAACTGCTGGGTTTCGTGGTACTGTACGCATACTTGCACTGCCTCTCCCACTGATATGAAGACGTATAAGATTTAAACACAAACTCTAGTCGCATTTACAGAGATTGGCAGTACATGTATTATGGAAAATTATCAGTTTATTGGAATGAGGCGGAAATGAAGTATGAAAACTGATTTTGAACGCATTCTAACTAGAAAGTAAGATGTTTATTACCCATAATATATAATATTTATTCAATGTTAATTTATTATTTTTTATATTGTAAATAATTGAGATACGGTAAAGAACGTCTTGAGATATATACGGCTTCCTTTATCTTATATACTACTCTTAAACAGTTTCGCATGCAGCTTCTCTCTTTCGCAAATCTCTATGTAATCAAGGTAGGGAAGTATCATGATTACGTTCGTCGTTATTGAGGAAGTAATGTTTTCTCGGCAAATTGAGTCAATTCCAACGTTTCAAACTCTGTTATGCTATATAGCCTCTGCACCTCAAACGCACACACCTTTCATCAGAGGCTGTCATCTTTCCTTCTAAGATTACTTTACAGAAGTTTCAAATGATTACAAAAGCATATCACATTTCCTGCCTACATCGGCGCTGTGTTGGATATGTATAATTAAACCCACTTGTAGTCGGTACTCAGTAGAAAACAGAAAGGCGGGTTGTATCATCTCCCGTCTCACAGTATCGTTTCATCTACTTATCAGAAACATATTTGTCCCATTAACGCAAACGTTAAGATAGTTTAATACGGTAATCATAGATATGAAAATCAAATACATGGAGGTTTTCTAATAAACCGTAATTGTCAAGTGATGAAAAGGGTCCCGTTGATGAATTAAATGTATTGCCTTACCAGCAATTTGTTCCAGGTTTGTCGATTGTGAATACACGCCGAACGACGAAACCACCAACCGAGAAAAATCATTTTGCGGCTTTAGACGATAAAATAATTAATACCAGAGCACGTTCGTAACTTCTTTGTACATATAATAAAATGTTGATGGAATTGTTATTGCAGTCATGAAAGCATAAAACTATTACATCCGGGTCCAAAACGGGACAGTTTTGCTTACAATCGACACGCGAGGTAGTAAAAGTCGGGAGTGTTTTAATCCCACACCACAGTGGAACTAATCCCCTCGCACATTGCACATTATTAAGGTCATTGATCACAATAATTTCTGTTCAACATACTTGAAACAGCCGATCCGCGTATTCTTGTCTGATTGGTGTGCGAGCCGACCAGCCGACACGCCACCCAGCGTATATCATAGATCAATCTCGCTCGTGTCACGGCGTCGTTACCTTGTCCCCACTAGTTTCTCAGGCTATAGAAACGCACCTATAATCTCACAGAGCGTAAGTGTAGTACAGCACCTGCCATGATTTCACAGAAATAAGGTCGACACACCCCCCCCCCCACCCC
>JAULBO010009796.1:0-10172 GCA_032355325.1 Clypeosectus delectus | reverse complement strand
CCCCCCCCCCCCCCCCCCCCCCCCCCCCGCCCCCCCCGGAGGTCACTGAAAATATTGGTTAATTATGACCACGGGGAGATAGTATTGTGATCCATCTCCCCTTCAATCCCCCCGTGGTTGCAGCTGTAGAG
The DNA here is from genome assembly GCA_032355325.1 of Clypeosectus delectus. Lineage (NCBI taxonomy): Eukaryota > Metazoa > Mollusca > Gastropoda > Lepetellida > Lepetodrilidae > Clypeosectus > Clypeosectus delectus. Next base: position 10,041 of record JAULBO010009796.1, on the reverse strand, counting down.
TATGCGGTTACATGTAAGTAGAAATAAGTTACATTTAAGCGAGTATAATTCAACAAAGACTGCAAAACAGTCACGTTTTAAAGCCCCAACGCAATAACTTAATTATGATGAACTATTTGAAGAATACTAGTATGCCAGTCAGTCAGTCCTCTAGGTAATACAATTTTATTTAAAGACAAATACTTATTTTCCCATGGGTAATAATATGACTGTATTTAATAGTATACATATATCTCATTATCACTACTCACACTACAGCAACAGTTGAGTTTTCGCAGTAATGCATTATGAACAGCAAACAGTTATACGAATGACAGATATAAAATACAATGCTATATTTAGCAGCATTGTAATTGGTGAATGCGTTTCTGTATCGATCCATTGAGATACATTATGTGAATTGACGTCATACTTATTTAGATATTAACACTAATAATTGACAAGTACCGCAAACAGTTCAAAGAACACTAATGGAGATATCATTAGCAGGAATAAAAAAAGCCATATTCTCAATATCCGTTTCTTCATATCGAGGTCCGCAGAGTGTACGATATTTAAGAAGGTTAACAAAAATTTGACTGAAACCACACTATAAAACAAGATTAGGAGGTCCTAAAGTCATAAGGTAAATTACACATTCAGAATGTTAAAAAGTCTTTAAGAAATCGTATTTGATGGATAAGAAAAACGAAATGTGGCTTCATATTCCATGTAACACTCAGATACATTGTAACCACCACACGGAATGCTTGTTGGTATTTCCAAACTATCTAAATCGCGGAAACCGAGAAAAGGTGCCCGTAAGGTATAAAACAGTGTGCAACAGGGTCTGTCTGGGAACAAGTTACCAGGGGTCAATATTAAGAAACTCAGTTGTGGGTAATTTGGATTTAAAGCTGCTTTCAAGAACGTGATCAAATCACGGCATGTATGCCTGAGAACACGTTACCACGGGTCAATTTAAAGAAAGTGAGAAGACAGTGTGCAACAAGTTCTGTCTGGGAACATGTTACCATGGGTCAATTTAAAGAAAGCGAGAAGACAGTGTGCACCAAGTTCTGTCTGAGAACATGTTACCATGGGTCAATTTAAAGAAAGCGAGAAGACAGTGTGCACCAAGTTCTGTCTGAGAACATGTTACCATGGGTCAATTTAAAGAAAGCGAGGAGACATTGTGCAACAGGTTCTGTCTGAGAACATGTTACCAGGGGTCAATTTAAAGAAAGCGAGAAGACAGTGTGAACCAAGTTCTGTCTGAGAACATGTTACCACGGGTCAATTTAAAGAAAGCGAGAAGACAGTGTGCACCAAGTTCTGTCTGAGAACATGTTACCACGGGTCAATTTAAAGAAAGCGAGAAAACAGTGTGCAACATGTTCAGACGGAACTACATTTAATGACCCCTGGTGCTGCCGACCGACTCACACAAAATCTGCACATTGATAAGATATTATTGATTTATATTAATCTTTACGTTATGATTTGCTTTTAATGCCACTTGCCTAGGCACAATGGTTCCTTCTTTGATATCAACATTCCTGTCATATATTTCGACCCTGTCTGGCCTTTAAAGCAACGCTAGTGGCGCTCCCAATGCAAAATAATAACAATTATATATTATCTCAGATAAAACCTATCACGTCTTATGCGGCGGAAAACATTACATTCTAACTTCTACATCTAGATAGGTATATACAAACAGAGGTGCATGTACATGTATATAGGAGGTGGTGGGAATGGTGGTGATCGGGAAAAATGATCCAATTTGTTTATTTTGTTGTAGTTTGGGGTTTCAAAGCCGATTGTAATATTCTGACATATCAATCACATCAGGGCTTGCATGCATGTTTTTCTCGGCTGTTTGTACTAGTCTAGATTCCCACCAGTTCTATAGTGCCCTGTCATTGGAATTTCATGCCGCAGTTTGAACATGTAACCTCTCAGAAACAGTATATTGACTCCGAGACGACCAGGGTACCATATTTTAACACCTTTTGGTATGACGCAATCCCCGACCTTTTTGTCTGTTAATAAAGAAGAAACGGTAACACTATTATTGAGACAAACCACCAGTTTCAGTCTCATAGTCAATGGTAATGGACCACAGAGATTGGAACAATTATAGGAAATCGTGCTTGGAAATTGTTTGCCTTGGTTTAGAAAAGTAGCCGTTACGATTGCACGCAGCCAATTTCAACACACGTCATGTTGTGGAATGTGATGATTTCAGGGGAATACTATTGCAGGAAAATACAATAATTAAAATTATATTCCTTACCCAAATAATCCCAAAGCGTACATTGCATATTAAACCGTTTGATAGGGGTTTTAATACATATTTTCTTTCAAAAAAGCTTTTAATATTGGTGTTCCTTTCTGCCATCGACTGAACAACTCCGAGATGGTGGTCTGTATTTTTGTATTTTTGTATTTTTATTTATTTGTTTTATTTTATATATATATATCATATTCACGGCATTAGGTCTGAATGATATATGAGTTCATATGTTAAACGGACCAGTATAGACAGATTAGTTATCATTTGGAAATTATTGTAAAAAACAGAATCATCAAATAATAATAAATATAAACAAACCTTTTACCCATTTCAATTTAGCATCGTTATTAGTTAACGTATTAGTACCAAGTGACCCCTCCAGATATAACATATTAAAGTCACATTTGATGGATTCCACTTGTTAACGTGTGTAGCCGTTATTCTATCATATCTATGACAGTACCGTATAACGGAATATTAATACATACAAACAGGATTATCAGACTTGGAATAAAATAGTAATATGAATTCCAAGGCTATATAGATCCAAGCTTAAGTGTTGGCTAGTATTGCAGTAATTAATTTAATAGTTTCCAATATGCGCCTGGCGCCTTTCGCTTGGTTCGACCAAATCTTGCTGTGATTAGGACTGGCAAGGGATGACAGATTGATTTCCTGAAAAGTTCATTTCTGTCTGCAAATACATACGCAAGGAAAATACTAAGCTGCCATGTTATTGTCAATGTCAGTTTGGACGGACGAAACTCGGCTACTTTAATTAATTAAGTAGTTAATTGAGAAATGAAGGAGTCATTAAGTCTTTCAGCCCCATGACTGGCGGTTTTTCGTTTTTTTAAATAATTATATAGATGGTCTTTGGCCTCTTTGTAGGAAAACATGGATACTATACTCAACAAGTATTGGGATTAATCAGTCAAAACATGTTGAAGATTAGGCGAAAGAAATTATACGTGCCTCAATCAAGCAAAATCAAAATATGCATCACAATTTCTATGAAAAAGACACGACACAATGATAATGGGATTGCCGCGTAAACTATCTCCACCAGGAGGCGCATGTGTACTACGAGAACGCCACTTTCTACGCTCGTCAACCAACAGTCTCTAGACGGTGCCCAGTCTCGCATTCCGTTTATTTGCTTACAATGGATCTTTATGAAAACAAATTACTAGTATATGAAGAATGTGGTCTGCTAACGAAACAATATTTCCGACTGGGAACGGACTATACACTGTAGGCTATTATGTGGCAGCGTCAAAACTGGTTCTTCGATAGTACACATGCGCCATCTAACGGATTACTCCAAAACCCATTTTCCAAATCTTACGCTGCTTGTATGTGTCTAATAATGTGTAAGTCGTGTTACGCTGTTGTGTTGTGGCAAGTTATTGTAGTGAGATCAATCTATCTACCCTTGTATGTATCTGTCTTGACAGCTTAACGTTTAACATTACATTCGAATGATGACCGTTTCTCACTAAATATCTTTATATAATTCGTTTCTTTTTATGCTAATTATTCCAACATTTTGTTCCAACTTCCTGGAGATAGACCTACGTGAACAATCGATTAGACACCAATTAATATCTCATTCTTGTGGAATATCCATGCATGGCTGCCCCTGTTGCGGTACACATAGTTCGGACCGCGAGTAAAGGTATTCGTTTAATGAATGCTACCCCCACACACACTCCCCTGCTCCTACCAACTCCGATGAACGAGGTGATTCTGGAAGTGGTGTACTAGCGAGTTGATTACAGCTGCTTGCCGCTTGGCTTCATATCATAACAGAGTTGATGAACCCCGTACTGTTCCGATAAACTCCCTAGATTTTCATCAGCTTTTCCATATCAAGAAAACCATACGGCCACCTAGATAGAATGTTCCACATATGTCACATGTTAGTAGACAGCTTTCTGATTGGTCAACAACTTTCTTTATAGAGCCAAACAAATTGCTCATGTTTCCACATGAAATCCCTCATAGTGTGACAGCGTATAACCCAGAAAGATTTTATCTGATGTGTTATCGCTGTCGGGAGAGAAACCCCAACAGTATACCTAATTTACAGTATAACTCCATTGCGTTCCAACACTATGAAACCATTGCATACAACCAATATGAAACCATTGCATGACAACACTATGGAACCATGTCATTCTACCACTACGAAACCATTGCATACCAACACTATGAAACCATTGCATTCCAACACTATGAAACCATTGCATCCCAACACTATGATGCCATTGCATGCCAACACTATGATGCCATTGCATGCTAACACTATGAAAATATTGCATTCAAACACTATGAAACCATTGCATCCCAACACTATGAAACAATTGCATCCCAACACTATGATGCCAGTGCATGCCAACACTATGAAACCATTGCATCCCAACACTATGATGCCATTGCATACCAACACTATGAAACCATTGCATCCCAACACTATGATGCCATTGCATGCCAACACTATGAAACCATTGCATCCCAACACTATGAAACCATTGCATCCCAACACTATGAAACCATTGCATCCCAACACTATGAAACAATTGCATCCCAACACTATGATGCCATTGCATGCCAACACTATGAAACCATTGCATCCCAACACTATGATGCCACTGCATACCAACACTATGAAACCATTACATCCTAACACTATGAAACCATTGCATCCCAACACTATGATGCCATTGCATGCCAAGACTATGAAAATATTGCATTCAAACACTATGAAACCATTGCATCCAAACACTATGAAACCATGGCATTCCAACACTATGACACCATTGCACACCAACACTATGAAACAATTGCATTCAAACACTATGACACCATTGCATTCCAACACTATGAAACAATTGCATTCCAACACTATGACACCATTGCATTCAAACACTATGAAACCATTGCATTCCAACACTATGAAACCATTGCATACAATCACTATAACGTCATTGCATACAACTAATCTGAAAACCTTTGCATGACGCCATTGCTTTCCAAAACTATGAAATCATTGCATGCCAACACTATGAAACCATTGCATGCAACCAATATGAAACCATTGCATAACAACACTGTGGAACCCATTGAATTACAGAACTATGGTCTGAAATAACGAACCCGCAAACTAAATGGTGCCTTTCATAAAGCTCTCGTATGTACCATGAGTACATTACTCTATCGCATCTTTACGTATTGCTCCAATTGCTACTAGAGTACCATGTTATCGTATTGTGGCTAGGGAACTGCACGCTTATCGTATAACGTACTCCTCTAACGTGCTACTCGACGTTTGCCCATCTCACTTACTCAGACCTGTTGGCATCTACTGTCCAACCAATCCCAAACGTAATCACGAGCTCTGACGAATATAGTGTCAGCTTCATTTCACTCGGGATTTCTTAACATACGCGTAACCCAACCAGTAGGAATATTAATACCACGTCGCCCGTTAGAACTACAGGCAGCAGGCTGACCACGCCGAGGAAAGGTAAACAGGTTTCACGGAGGTGTTCCGTACAGATACGTGCACGTACGTTCAATTCTATTCGCCAGGTGCCGCGGCTGTGTTAGGCAGTTACAGGCGATAAACATCTCCTGTGCACCGAGTTGTTAACACCCAAACGGCTAGCCAAGAAAAAACAACAACATACTAGTACTGCATCGCGTTCGGTCACCTCGACATGGTTCGAGAGACAAAAAATACAAGCTATTCAATTGATTATTTTGCTGTACAGAATGCATGCCTAAAGACAGTGGACGTAGGGTATTAGTAAAATGTAATAATTCGAAATTGGAGAGATGCAAAGAGATAGAGATAGAGAGAAAGAGACAACAATGGACTCACACACATACATACACAATCGGAACACCCTCGAGTTATCTTCCCCTTGCTCCAATACTCTCTCGGAGTTCGCTCTGGTGGATTCGCGTAGCGATTTGGTCCTGTAAACAGTCGCTCGAGCGACCGACTCACCACTCGGCGTAGAAGTAAGCAAGTCCACGCTCACGAACAACCAAAACAAACATGGCTTTTTGGAGTGACTTGGAAACAGCGAAGTTCCACTTGGGAATCAATTTTGATTTAAAGGAAAAACAAATTTAGACTTAGTAATGTTTATATAATGGCCACGATTGTATAAGTGTCCTGACAACTGGCTATGGGAAGAGTTTAATATTCCAGCTACTTCCGTGGCTATATATTATATTATGTAAACAAACGGATCCACGGATAGTTTAAGTGACCAGCCCACTGAATAGCATCATGCAAGACCAGGTCATGTCACTATCTGAAAAGGGTGTAAAAGCGTGTTTTCTTGATATTTAGGGAAGGCTTTCCAAGCCATGGTTTTAGGTTAGAAGTAAATTATTAATATAACTACATTATATATAACACTGTCGGAAATATGGCATTGTCTTTAATTAATGTTATTAATATTTTATTAGACTAAGATTCAATGTCAAACACATAATATGAACGGGAATAGTACTAGAATTTAGCCCTTTGTAGTAAAAGCCTGAACACACCCACGACGTGACTACTACGGTGAAATATATCACGTGACTGAAAGGAGTCCAAAATGGAAACCTACCAGCGATTGGCGAGAGGACTGCTAGACAGTTCTGAGGGTGGGCCGAGTGATACACACACACACACACACACACACACACACACACACACACACACACGCACACAAACAAACAAACAAAACACACAATACTCCCACACACCCTCACACCATTTTTAAAGGTATTCATTGAATTCGAATTCGAAAACAATTAAAGAACCGTTGTTTACATGTATGACCATTGAATTACAATCACGGAAACATAGCCACAGAGGTTTTAGAATGTATTACGTTAGAATACAAACCCATTACCATGCGATGGCGCTGTTGCCTTCTCAAAACCTGTATTGAGATGGAACGAACTCGCTGCAAGCAAGAATATTCATATTTGTTTGATGACCTAGTAATAAACCATACCTTGGACTTGCAATCTGAAACTTTGAAGTTTAATTCCGCACACCAGACATACTTCCGTCGACATTGATGGGTTTTCAAAAAAATTCTTCTGAAATACCGCTTTCTCACTATTGAGTTTGTCAACTCTCTCTTGTGAGTCGACTTCAATGTTGAATTTGAAAACTTAAAAAGGCAAGAAATAGACAAGCGAGCGTTTTCAACTCAAATAGTCCGTGCCAGGGCATCAATGTCCAATGAGCCAACGCGAACAGTAAGTTCCCACACTAAGTCTCCACATCCGTGATATCAAGACAGATTGCTGACGTTTTGTGGTACACTTAGGGACCTCACACCAAACGTCGCACTGGAAGGTGGGGGGAGGGGCGGGGAGGGGCGCTGCAAGGTCGCTCCCGCCGTATGTCTAGTATTCCCAGGGTTGTACTTGTAGCTAACACCTAACGTCTCACTCGGGAAGTGTGTTTGTGTATGACTAGGAATGGGCCTATAGCATACCACGTGTGGACGCTACACGAGTGGTTTAAGTCGTTGTCTGGGTGCGTCCGCTTTAATTACACATAGATGCGGTGTGGGGTGGGGGTGGGGAAGATCGCCCTCGCCGTATGGTATTCCCAAGGACGTAGCTAACACATGACGTCGCTCTGTGGGGAGTACAATGGAAGGTCGTTCTCGCGTTATGGCATTCCTTGGGGGTCCATCAGCTAACTCAGAACCTCGATCTTGAAGCCCTTTAAAAATACTTACACTGATATCACGGCTTGCGTGCGAACATGTACTGTAAATCACGAAATTAATGCGAGGATAATATTAATTCGACAAATGCTATGCACATACAGTCGCACTTAATTGATGCACATTTACTGAATCGATGTTGAACCAAAATAGATGGAGACATGATCGGTCGCATTTTATTTATGTCGCTGTCTGAAATCTACATGTACATGTAGGTGTCGCATTAAATCATAGTCGCAGTAATATATCTTTTCTGTGTGTAAGTCTGGATGTCCATCAGTTTTATAGTGTTATCTCACTGCAATAATCATACAGCAGTTATTAAATAGGGATACCCCACTCAGACACATTCTCCTGATCGATACCGCGCACAATCTTTAAAATCCTTTGGTACGATGCGATCGAAAATCAAACACACGACCCTTCGCTCTCTCCGGGCCGACGCTCTAACCATTGCGTCACGTCGATGGTGGACAACTATGGATACCGCATCGTGTATGGAATGGATACCTCTAACACGTAATGCGATGAAGAATAATTAATTTGCAACCGTGAGCCACCTTACACAAACTAAATCAGAGCAGCAAACTCAAGACGATATTTAATGTATGACTAGGAATGGGCCTATAGCATACCACGTGTGGACGCTACACGAGTGGTTTAAGTCGTTGTCTGGGTGCGTCCGCTTTAATTACACATAGATCCTGTTGCTAAAATAGTTTATAAAAAAAATAAAATAATAATAATATTCAAATACGGCAATTCCCATTATGATTGCATTTTTGCTTTCATTTCAATTTCCCCCGGGATATCTGGTTACGAAAATGCTTGGCATATCAATATGCAATCAATTGTTTCAATTAAATTCCACATGCGGCAGCAACTCTACGGACAATGGCTGCGTTTGTTGCTTACGTCGGACAATCTCCCATGGTACTAACTACGCTAGAAATTGATTAAGATACGTTGATTAATGGTTATCCATCTTAATTTAATTGCAATTGTGATCGCCACGATACAATATAACCACTAGCAGAAACATGAAATTACTGTTGTGTCCAAGACGATGGTGGTATCTGTACGTTCCGCATCCGAACATTATTGTCATGTGACCGATCCCCTGGTGGCGATAACTGACAAGCAGGGGCGCGGGACCCTGGTACTGGTTGTGATGTATCGGTAATGTCCTCCATAATATGAACTATAAATCGTGCGATTAATCTAATTATTGTCACGAAGTAAATGAGATTTTGATTAATAAGTATATAATTTGGATTGTTGTACATCTGCGCGCGCACTGCCTGTTTACTCGATACAATACAAGGCTTTAACTTACTGGGAATACGTTAACAATGCTCTCCGTTAATTGTCCCAATCTGGTAATAACACACTAAATATACTATACACATTTATTACATACATTTAAAAGTATTTAAATATACAAGCTCTAACAGAGACCATTAATTTTAGTCTTACCAGCTCCCATGTACGATCTAATAGATACCATGTACACTCTCTACCACATACCAGGCACGATCTACTAGAGACCATGTACGACTCAGAGACCATTTACGATCTACTAGAGACCATGTACGATTACCAGAGCCCATGTACGATCTACTAAAGACATTACACACAGAGCGAGAGAGAGAGAGCGAGCGAAAGAGATATAGGGATGCGAGAGAGAGGGAGACGTGATAGAGGGAGAGAGTCAAGAGAGGGGGATATAGAGATAGAGATAGAGGGAAATAGAGCGAGCAATATAAAGAGAGGGTGTGAGAAAGAGAGAGGGAGGAGATAGAGAGTGGAGAGATAGATGGAGAGATCGAGATATACGGGAGGGACAGAGAGGGAGGAGGGAGGTTTGGTTGGGGGAAATATAGAAATAGACAGACGGAGTTAATATATATATATATATATATATATATATATAAATACACACACACACACACAAACACACACACATATATATATATATATATATATATATACAAATATATATAGATCTAT
>JAULBO010009685.1:0-12448 GCA_032355325.1 Clypeosectus delectus | reverse complement strand
CGATTATTGAAACTTACAAAAACTGAAAAGTTTAGAACTAAAACGAAATTTAAAAACAAACATCTAATTTAATATTAAGCCCAGAAATGAAATAACATAATAATTCATAGAATAACCATACCTTTTTTTTTAGCGTGCTTTAAAAATAATAATATTAAAATAGGACACTTATTTATTTACACTTATGTAAAGCTAACTGCAGATGCGAAACAACGGTCTATTGCAATAGCATAATGAAGTACTACTAATTGTTTATCACGATGAGTAATGGAAATTTGTTCACGCAAATTGATAATTATAATACAATATAGCAGGGGTCGTATTCTCGAAACCTTTTAAGTCCTAAGAAATTCGTAAGTACTAAGAATTTGCCTAACTGGTTTTCTGCTTGTGTCAATTTTAAGGAGGTCTTTTCTGACTAAGAAGTGCTTAAGTTAAGAAGTTTCGAGAATACGGGCCCAGTATACAAATGCATGTACATTGTGTGTTGATACACTACAGAATGTACTTTAACGCCATGCCATTCGGACTAAAGCTTAAAATGTAGAAATTAATGAGTGCTATATACTGTACATGTACAAACATGGCAACAGCAAAAAAAAGTGAAAACACGCGGTGTATTGGCTTGTTTATTCCATACTAACAGGTGAAGCGATCTAGACATAGTTTTACCTACTCGACACAATCATCAAAGACAGTTGTTTAGTGTGGAGAGAGAAAAAATGTAGGAACGGCAAGCCAATTTATACTTAGCGTATCACCAAGAGGCATTGACAGCAAACACAAAACAATCTTGACCTGTAATCGTTTCTCATCCTCCTTCGCTATTAAAAAACAAGAAGAGGTACAGTCTCAGAGACTCTCTGATTAGGCTTATATTCAGTTAGATATTACACTGTGTTAGTTTTCTGGGCACGACGCTCTCTTTGATCCACATCCTGTTTGGAAATCGTGACAATCATCCCACCGAGAGCACACAAACTGACATTGATTTTTACACAATGCATGTAGATGTTGAGATTTTAATGATGTATAGCAAGTGATGCTGCAGATGCCTTTATTGTACTCAATGCCGGATCATATTATGCTCTCTCTCTATCTCTCTGTATGTGTGTGTGTGTGTGTGTGTGTGTGTGTGTGCGTGTGTGTGTGTGTGCGTGTGTGTGTGTGTGTGTGTATGTGTGTGTGCGTATGTGTGTATGTGCATTTTTTGACAATAAATACACATTGTCAGTATTATAATGAATTTGGCATATGGATATTGTAAAAAAACTAATTACAGGTAAGGCAGGTTCATTTCAACAATTCGTCTCTTTTAACTATAGCGTTCGTCAAAAAATCACTCAAAAAATCAAATCGATTTCAGGTGCCCCCTCTCTGTTACTGTGTTGACAAGTCTCAAGGGCGCGTATAATACACTGTTTCTAATCACCAGGAACCCTTTAACCTCTGACACCGTGTCCAGCCAATCAGAACCAACCCTTACTCATCACCATCGACCCCAATAGTGAACTCGGTTTCAACAAATTAGAGTTACAAGTGTGGGACACAACGCCAAGTTCAGCCATATGGCATCGCCGGACGACAATGGACTGAACGGGTGGACTTACTGACCATCCGGCCAACTGAACAATGAACACCTTAAAGCTAGGAGAAAACAATATTTGCTCTTATTCTTAGAGACTCCGGCCCCTGACGGAAGGTAATTGGCACAAGCAGAGATGCCAATGGCAACAGTGGTCGACACATTAAAGTGACAAATTTAATGAGCTGATGGTCAAGCAAGGCATGGACTTGGGCCGTCGTTGAAAGCCACGGCTTTGTGTGTTTAGAGTTGTCTTTAGGGCAATGAAGGGAAGGAAAAGAGGCAGCGGTCACCTGACGACCTCGGGGGCCAATTGAAACGCTTGTAACATCAGCAAGTTGACACTGTGTCAATGTATGACTGCGGGTCGGTTCTATTAATTACAGTGAAAGATGAACTGTGGCTAAACATCACAGTGGTTCCTGCGGTGGGAATCGTTGCTACTGTATCTGAAACTAGGATTTAGTCATGTGAGCCCGCCCCCTAACCGCCAGATTGTAACACTTATACCCCCATGTTCTTTTCTATTGTCTCGATATTTGTTAGACAGAGTTACCGGCCTTTGTCATATTAGTTAGCCCTCAGTGGCTCCAGTCAAGGCCTTAATGGCGAGCTGGATAGTGAGCTTTGCAATATATGCAGGAATATTAATGGCGACTATACTAACAGTAACATATTATGTACAAAAGATATAAAGGAGTAGCTAATGGACTTAGATGGAAGGTCCTCTGTTCATCCAGCAGACAATCTGTACCCGGTAGGATGATATGGCGATGTGATGGATATCATTATAGTGCCTGGAATATGGCTGCTTGCGTTGCACATTCCCCAGGGAGTTGAGAATGGTCCATTGACCTTGGTAATAATGTGGCGCTTTAGGCACTCTTTCGACCGTGGACTTGGCGCATTATAAATATTCATAATAGTTGTCATAACTACATGTAGGACTCATGAACTTTCCGATTAGAGATTAGCATGTTAATAGTTGACCTAAAGGTAAAGGCAATATCAGACACAGGTTGTATCCGAGACAATGCTCACCTGCTGTATATGGACATAATTTGAATGTGCATAACTAAATTATTATTTGAAATATATGCGCTTTGTTTGATATCAATTCTGAAGAATAGAGTTGTTCAACATACTTATTCTAAAGTAATCCCAGTAATACACACGCTGTATCTCTAGCATCAGAAACAATACAATTATGTTTTTTTAAAATATTGCTACATGTAATATCATATACCAATTATTAGATGGCAATACAATGTTCAGGAAAAATATACAATTAACTATTCACCTAGGAGTATTATATGATGTAGTTAAAAACCATTGCATTGAGTAGCCAGCCACATGTATAATTTCCCATTCAACCAGCGTGCATATCGTATTACAATACCCATTTATTAAATCTAATGTTGTAAATGACAACTGTTGAATAAATTGTTATTTATTGCGTATTTTCAATAATTAAATATCACTCAGAATGCAGGATTATATATTACTACTTTACAATTCAATATGGAAATATCATTTAAGTGAATATATTGTAACTGAATGTCGACTATTTGGTGGTGATAGTGTGCTTCAACAATACCCTGTTGTAGTGTATTATTGTATGGCCTTAGAGTAAAACACTATTCGTCTCAACCAGGTGTTGTATTAATATAAATTTAAACAATAATGTTATGTAGAGTAAGCATGATGTTACTACACTTTGTTTTAAATCATAGAAGATGATAAATGTAATAAATCAAAGGTCCACAAGTGAACAGTATTAGTAAAAAAAGAATATAACAAAAATGTTAATGTAATCCCTAAAAGGTGTTGATATGCGCGGCCAAAGAGGCAGCTTGATATTTGCATAATTATGGAGAAATGGTAACTATCGGGTTTCTTGCATAATCTGAAAGAACAATCCTTCCCCGACATGTGAGATTTGTTCAGATTGTGTAGATGTCCCTCCCATAACCCATTGCAAATCCTTAAACCCCCCAAGAAAAGGACGACCCATTAATCTATTCTATTATATAGCACAGAGCAATTGTTGGGAAATACCATTTTGGGGGTATTGGATATTTTAGCGTTATAAAGTTATGTTAGATTTGTTTTCGTATTTATATTAGGTATACTTATTATGTATACAAATACAATTTTAAAAAATAATAATAATTACTTGCAAGTATGATGCTGTATCTTTAATGTATTTCCCATCTGCTCAGCCATATTTAATTCACACTAAAACATTATCAGTATGTCGACGATGTAGACATAGAGATGGCAACTCTTCTGGTTTGAGATGTCGTTGTACAGGGTGCGGTTCGTTTCCTTCTTACCTTCCGTATTCGCCCGATCGAATAGCGTCATAACATAGACACAACGCTTCCGTTTAATCTAGCTGTCATGATTATTTCAACGTGAGTATGTTCTACATCACTTGAGGTCATCGGACAATCCTGATAAAACCCAACGCATATATAATATGTGTTAATACATGTGTGTCGCACCCCAAACCTGCACGCACCGTACTCGTGACATCGACGGTGGTGCCACCTATAAGTGTACCCTACGCTATACACTATCAGAGAAATCAGTTATAAAATGTGTATGTTTCATTCCATGTTTAAATGCCAGTGTGCGATGCACCCAATGCCTCCACTGAGATAATCTGCAAAATGTTGTCGCAGATTCGTTCTTGGCGATACAACCCTTTGTACCTTAAGGAGGAATGAATTATTTACCAGTAAGTTGGTTGACTACATGTCATTGAGTGAGGCCAATATCCGCCAGGTAAGGCCTGTCACACAGTCTAATTGCGCCATTAATCCAGGTTGCTACTTCGGTAAATAAAAACAGGGTTCGCTACAGGATGTTCCTCATTAAATAATCACATCACTTCGAGAACAAATTGGAGACTTTGTATTCGGCAACTCGTCAGATTGACTCAGATAGAGAATGATCGATCAGGGATCCGTTGGGCCATGAAAACAGATCGTTCGAGCATGAAACTCGATAAATCTGAACAGAGTAATTATAATGCGGTTGGATGAGGATTGGCAAAGGAGACGCGTTAGGCACAATGCCAATGGATCGCTTGAATGTAGTCATGTCCTACAGTTGACACCCTCACTTGAAAAAGTAAATACATACAAAAATGAATGTACGAATGTAAACACTAGTGACTGTTTGACATGACCACTGGGGCTATGTATAGTGTGCATATATGCATATCGGCGTGAACACATAGCAAGACAGAACACAGTGATCAATGGATAAACGTATCCCTACGGAAAAAGCTACGAATAGTAGGCGTGTGTGTACAATATTAATATAACACTTTTCAATTATCCGTAAATAGAATAAAAATAGTAAATATTTCTTGAGATAAGTATAAGAATAGGCCTTTCTCCCTTTATTAGTGTTCATCAGTTCTAGTTTTATATTGAATGGCATCTACTGCGGGATGTTAATAACACTATGTAGTTTATATTTCGGGGTCGTCATGTAACAAACAAATTTACGCCATTGTCCTGTTATAAATTGAAAGTTTACAACTTGAATATCAACATCAAAATATGTTATTTTTCAGGAATTCCTGACATTTAATTTATTTTCTTCTTTTCTCCGTCTCTACGTGTGCGTCTATACCGAAAGGTCAACTGAAGTGAACAGTTAAATTGTCCTAGTCGGGTGTGGAATTGCAAGCTTCCAAACACCGACGGCCTAATGGTGGCGTTATTTCAGTAATGTCTCAGTATTCATCAATGTAACCTTTCACTGGCGTCGACAACTACTCTCCTATAGCAAGCCATCTGAGTCGCCCTGACGCAAGTCAAGGAAGCCGGACGCAGCATCTTTAAGAACGCCATCTAGCGGCGACTTAGCGACAGTGTAAACTTCCCTCCCCTTTCGACATGTCGGACATAACTTTATCACAATAGGTACCTTGTCTTCGGCTTCTGTTAGTCAAGCATCTTGCTCGTCCTTCGTTTGCCATGTCCATGATTTGTGTGATTTTCTCAGCTCTAAGACCCCTAATTTCCTCTTCTAGTATTTGATTGATAATGTCGGAGGTAAATATTGATGGGACATCCTGTTCAAATTTGAAAACGCTGGAGATAATAGAGCTAAACAGAATAGCAAAGAGAGTTATTGATTTCGATCTTCAAGGGCATATCATGGCATGGGACTTTACTTACATTTCACATTCAACAGTTACTGCTAACTGGGTCTTCAAACCAGCAGTCACATAGTTGATCAGGTCTGTTTATGACAACCAAAAGGAAATTCTTCAATTTGGTGAATGTTGTAACAAAAGAGGAAATATTTAATGTTCCAGTTATTTGATAAGTACTAGGGATAGAAGGCCACAAAAGTGTCAACAACACATATTTATGTTTAATATTTTGAACAGACATATGTATTAATGTTTGTATTATGCCATGCGTTTACAAATCACATGTAATTCCACCACTAGTTAATACATAATTCACGCATTTTGAATCTACATGAATGACATATTATATTCGTACAGTAGACTATAATAAGAAAAGTAGGATACTGTAGATATTTCATTCACTGGTCAAGATTTATGATTGATTGATGTGGATGTATGTAGGAAACTAGCTGTTATTTATTCCGAACATGAATATAATGATGATATACGTTGCATATGCATGTAATTAAGTTCGAATTAATTTATTCTTGAAAATTATTAATTTATGATTTGATAATATTGTCGCTTGAACGTCAGATATCTGGAAACATCAAAGGGACGGGGGAAATAAGCAATGTCATGCAGCAATACTTCTAATTCGTAGACTATGTTTACAACAAATGAGTATTCATGTCAATATTAATTATTTAATTCTTATAATTCAAATTGAAACATGTCGGCCTAGATAGATTCGCTGTAGTAGTGTCACGAGGGGTGTATGTGTATTTGTGCGTCCAGTGTTTGGGTTTATACCCCGAGCGAAACTGCTACAACTTATTATGTTCCGTCACTCACTGACATCACACTTTTCAGAAGCCATCAACAATTCGGTTATAAATGTTAACGATCACACATCATAATCTTGACGAGTGCAAGTATTCAATTGTCTCAGTTCAGGAATGTGTTCAATGACGACGCTGCGAGAGTAACTCGGTGACGACTTACATTTAACTGTTTTTTATGTTACATGTTTACAATATTTTTCATTGGAATATACCTACATAGTATTGTGATTGTTATTAAAACAAGTTTCAGTTGCATTAGAATCTCCAAGGCACTATTTATTTGTGACGTATGCATACAGTGACGTGGATGTCAGTAGTAACCGTCGAGCTTTTGATTGTATGAATGCGCGAAACAGTAATCATTCTCTTACTACGATAAACTTACTAGCTTAGCTTAATGTCACTGTTGTTTGAGTAATAAGTGAAATACTAGTAATATACGGTAAGCGATATCCTCAAACACGAGTGTAATAACAGCTTTATCACATACGTCGATGGTAAACTTAGTTATCATCTGGTTATATATAAATTCAAGGTATTTATCAAAACAACTACATGTAACGCTTGAACCGGCTATATAATCCATTAATAATATACTGTTTTGTTTGTAAACATTTCATTCTCTGTATAACATTGTAACAATGGTAACCGAATATATTTCACTTCTTCCTTCTTTTGTTTATATATTTCACTGCCAGTGTTGTATATACTTGAAATACGTACACAATTTAAATGTGTTGAAGTGAAAAATTCAAAGAAAATATTTTATATGCAAAAAGGTAGTTCCATCTTTATTACACTCCTTTTTTTGCGACTCGCGACAATACTTGTTTGTTCCGTTGTGTTAAAAACTGCTGCAATGACCATGTATTGTATAGAAACTATTAATTAGTATTAAATGCACTAAAAGTATGTAGCTAGGATTTGCGCTGAAGTCACGTACCTCCTGTCTTCAATATGACCACATGTTTAATCAGAATAACTATAACAGTCTTACAGTCTAACAGTTAACCAAATTAACTAGACAAGAACCATATAACGATGCATGCGTTTGCGATACCAAACATTTACTCGTTGTTCATGCATATACATTGTATGCTGTTAATGTCTTCGACGAAGAACTACATCATGCAAATAATATTATTGAATTTAAGACAATTTTAATTAATCGAATGGCAGATGTTCAGATATATCGTATCCAAAATATGATAATTATGTAAATATAATTCCCATTGTCAGATTTGACCGAGAGGATGTCTCGGATATTGGTCTGAATCGAGAGTATTTATCTTTCCTTGGACAATTTGTACACTGCATCTGTTGTCACCGAGGTGTGACCTTTAGACACCATGTGACGACAAATCTGCGGTATTTGTTTGTGTGGGCACGTGCGTGGGTCTACATGTCTTGTCTTGCTGAACTCTTCCCCAAGTTGCCAATATAATGGAACTGTCGACATGTTAACGAAGACCCGTTGAACTATTAAAACTATAGACGTCTCTTTTGTCAACATGTGCCATTCGGTCGCTTGTCCATCCATTTTTGTTCCACATAAGTTATTGTAGCAATTCTCCATTCATAAAATGTCTTAGTGATGTATAATAGTGTAAATAAATATATATATATCGAAATATTATGCATTGAAACAAATTATGATTGCTTGCATTAAATCTGTTATTATTTAAACATCAAATCTGTTTATTCATCAACAACGTTTCATGTGCCTAAAGGGTAGGTACTTGACTGAATTTTCAAAACAAAACCCACTGTTATATTAATTAAATAATATATGTACATCCGGATATTAAATACATCATGTCAAGACCATGACAATTGCTTCCAATGACTCATAACGTATAATAGTATCAGCTTCATCGTGGAAGAGTAGGATATATATTACATAATACTAGAATATTTATTTTCTCAACATTTTCTTACATTCTTATAATATGTAACAAAACTTGTATTATTTCAAAGTAGCGTAACTCCGGTAGTTAATGTCACGAAGTTAATAGTCCATGTACTTGTTTCGATGTATACTAGTATTTAAAAATACCCGATAACACTAAGATTTATTTGCTACGGTCTGCCGTATGAAAGTAGCACTGTAGTACTTCTCATGAACGAATCCATCGAGTGGTTATAATTAATCCATGCAGGATGATATAACCTGAAATTAGTGTTTACTTAGATTATCTGCGTTCAACGCTTAGTAAGTCATCCCAATTACTCACAGACGTGAATACAGGTTCACATAAACGAAAAGGTGTTAGTCTGTTTCTCTGAACCGTGAAAAGAGCCTAAAGATTCGTGGTTAATTGCAGAAGCAATTACTTCTTGTAAAGAATCGCAAAATAACGTGGTTGTCAACTCTCAAGGCACATTGTTTGGAAATATTGCTTGTCTGGATTGTCCCGAAGTCTTCCGATCGCTAACACATTATGGGTGGTCTGCCATCCAGTCGATGAAAGAGATGTCATTTTCTCGCCAGAGGGCGCCTCCAACCACTAGGGGGCGGACCAACATGTCTGTCACCCGGTCCTTGCTTTAAAAAAAATATCTATTAGCTTTTCAAGACTTTGTAAAGTTGTAATCTCGGCGCTAAACTCCCGATGTCCGGTTGTCTGTCTGCCACTGCGCTGTGACACACGAGGTGGACAAATCTGATAGCCTATCTCCCAGAGATAAAGATAAGGCTTAGCTGGTTTGATGAAAAGAAAACAAAATAATAGGTATATCTGTGACTGTTTGAGAGACGAACTTGAAGCATTACAAAGGAGAGATGGCTCCACCAAATGTTGCTGTAGTAAGACATGTAATCCAAGGGACTTGTGCTTTTAGTCAACAATGCACGTAAATATTTCGTAACGTAGCATTAAAAAATTCCTCGTGTGTTGGTGGTCCTGACTTACCTCCGTGTAATGCCATGTCAAGTGTGAACGCCGCCTACATCTGTAACACACTGACAGCCTACATCTGTAACACACTGACAGCGTTCCTTTGCGGCATTGGTATTTCCAAGAAACAACATAATTTCTATAGCAATATTATTAAAATTGGCCTTACGTTCATATGGTAAAAACAATGTTCTTATAATAATTCTATGAAATTTGTTTTTCTCATATCAAACATTAAATTTATTCGACGTAAACCTATGGTAAATAGTAGTCTCAGTACGACGTCGCACTGTATTGTGGACAAATTCATTATTACAAATTATGAATACCGGTATTCACCTATTGACTTTTGATATCACATAATTATATCCTGTTCTTATTATGATTTATTTATGTATGCGTTCCAGACCAGTCTGCCACGCTAGAAAGCGACTGTAAAAACCTCCCAATTCTAAAAATAAAAATAAAAAAAGTTTTTTCTTTCGCTGGTTATACTGGAAAACAAGTGAGAAGTAGACCATACCTCACCTGGTCCGAGTACCGCAGAGCAACGCCGCTGCCGTGGAGTTTATTTACAGTTCCAGCTCGTTAATTCGGGCTTAGCGATTGAATTAGAGAATAGCGCGCACTTCATCATTTGCCCGTATCGGTCTGTAAGCATTGTAGTGATCTCGAGGGTCCACAGCCGCCTGGCGAGTGCGAACACGGGCCCCTCACTGATTAGCGTGATTTATGGCGGATAATCCTCCGCGAGTTCCATCAGTCCATGTTCAGTCCAGGATATGGGCCGGTGGGCGCCTAAGCGCTTTTCAGCAATTTGTTTACAACTTTTAAAACGACCCTAGTCCGAGGCAACGTAATGATCGCCGCCTGGGGCTGGGCGTTCGGGGAGATTTACTTTTTTTTTTTTTTTTTTAAAGACGGTGACCAGGAACTGACCCCTGAATTCTTGAACGCGATTATCTTTTTCGGCTGACGTCCTCCGATCACAATTAGCACTTTCCGTTAAAGCTGATGACAAATTGTCTGGGGATCCCGACGTCAACCCACCTGTAATTTACGTCTTATGTGGCGAGTCGCTGATACAGTCTTTTAGGAGCATGGTAACTATAGATGTTGCTCACACGCTCCAGTGAATCCTTAGAGTCTCCACCCACGATCGCTGTGAAGGAATGCTCAAGCAAGAAATTAGGATCGATTAACGAGTGAAAATGATAAGGAACGCGCCCGTAAAGAGGTGTTGGTTTGACTCCCTGTTGGGCCCGGGGATGGTCGACGCTATGCGGGCTACTAAGGAACAGTTGTAGAACAGTTGGACCTCTTGGTAATCATATCAATTTGATCCGAGTTGGTTTTGCCTTCTCTGCGTGTTATACATAAAAGACAAATGGTCGACCTATTCTGTACGTAGAGTATAGTACTGTTACTGCTATAAACGTCGTGTATACGAATTACTAGTAGTGTGACTTTGGTTTAATGACAACGCATGTACTGTAAAAGTGTATTTCTACCTATATTATTATGTAAGAATTATTTCTTCTAGTAAATACCGGTAGATTGGTTCGACATTGGGATAATATATCCGTTATTAGAGGAAACATCGGCCCCTATTCTTTTTTTTATAAATATTAAACGATTTCAGATAAAGTTTCACATTGCTGTGTATTTGTCATACCTGCTTAGGTTAGATAACAATTGGCAAATGACAATCAATTTACGTGCAATCGAAATATTACTGGAATTTTTGAGTAAACAGTCAGTTGATGATATCATTTAATATGTCTTCCAACATCGTCATGTTATTTCACTATTGCTACTAAATGTATATGTACGATTAGCAGTATACTAGTATTAGGACGCTAACTCTCTATATGTACATGTAACTTATACAATAAACATGTGGTCGAAACAATTACATGCACATGTATGTGAGTTCCATTCAATCAATTTGATTTTATTAATTGCATTACCGGTATATCCTGTACTCGTGTACGATCACAGGAAAGTTGCGTGCATGTTCATATCTGCAAAAATGATTTTTGTTCAACCCCAAATAATAAAAGTATGTTTTATAAATTATGTATTTGATGTACGTGTAAAAATAACAGACTACTATAACGTCGATGTATATTTAGCGTATACTTCCTTGCATATATGTATATCATACACAGCATGTGTTGTCTTTTAATCATACTATTTAACTACGACACCTCGATATGTTTGTTGTTGTAAGCTATCATTAATTTTGCTCCAGAATAAGTCACAACAGCTTGCAATATGAATACAATCATGACCTGAGTACGTTAATAATATAGCTATGTTAGCATATACGTGAGTCACGGGTTGGTTAATTGAATCGATCATTGTGTTCAGGAGTCAAAAGAACAGTTTGCTCGTTCATCTATTTACTTAGGCGCCCTGTCATATCATTTTGAATAATCATAGACTAGCATGCTATACATGTAGCTCCACATTTGACACACTATGAATGATAGGTCAGTAAATATTCTCGCAGTTCTTGGGATATATGAGGACAAAGCGTACGATATTCAACGTATTTGGTGGTTTTTAATATCAAATTTGGGAGGTTATTAATACCACATTTAATATTTATTAAAGAGTGCTCTATAATTAGAATGCTGTATAAACCTTTGTCTGATCGTAATGCATGGGATTTCAATTTATAAATATTTGTCAAACTGTAATACCTCAGTATATAAGACTAATCTTACGTGGTTGTTTTGTTAATAGAAGTTTCGAAATTGAAATTATGTATCAAGTTAGAAAAATAATGTAAGTTTAAAAATGATATAGAGTAGGAAGCTATTATTTTGTAAAACACGATATACACGTATGTATAAGAACATTCTTAGTCAGCAAAGGTCTACATAAAATTGTCATAAGCAGAAACCCAGTTAGGCAAATTCTTAGTACTTACGAACTTCTTAGGGCTTAAGAATTTTCG
>JAULBO010009463.1:0-12450 GCA_032355325.1 Clypeosectus delectus | reverse complement strand
TGGTAATTGGGGTTTAAAGCCACTTTCAAGAACGTGCTCATATCACGGCTTGTATGCAGTGTATGCATGTGTGTTTGCGTGTGTATTATGACTGCTTGTGCCAGTCTGGGTATTTCACCAGTCTTTATAGTGCTAGTTCACTTTGAGCTGTATATTAGAAATAAAAATATGTTAACCTGATCCTAGTAGTACATGATGGAGATCAAAATATTCTGTATGATATCTATGGACAAATTAAGCATATATTGTTCTCTCATCGAGACGATACTTTACCAAAGGTCATTGACAATGGATTGACCAATCAGAAGCCGACATCCATGGACGTGGGTAACAAGTTGGCCAATCAGCTGAGCTTAGCCTTTGTGGAGGTGGCAGGCAGACTAGAGGGAGTGTAAGTCTAGACTGGGATCATTTCCGTTGGTTGACACCTAATCGGAGCTACAGCATTATATAATCGGTTATCTAAGTTACCGGTATGTTTACTGAACATTGATACGGCATGGTTTGAAAATGGAACTGTTGCTTTGAAAAAAAATATCCAATGAACCACGATAATATCTGTAGGCATTATATCGGGAACATCAAAGCGTGGTTGCTAATCATGCTTGCAATGGTTGCTATGAAAGATGTCTGTATCATGACGTGTTAATGTCATTCATGCGTAGTGCATTTATTTAGATGTTTGACCGGTTTATGTCACCAGATATTAAATGAATCTCGAGCTACAGTCCACTCATATGGCTATGATGACATACTGTAAATCTGACATACCTACTGTAAATCTGACATACTGTAAATCTGACATACTGTAAATCATAATATTACTGGCACTATGATTTAATGTGACACCTAGATTTTAGACATAAATGCGACACAAATTAAATGTGACCGATCATGCTTTCATTCATGTTGTTTAAACATCCACTCAATAAATGCGCATCAATAAGATGTGACAGTATATACATAGCATTTTTCGCATTAACATTGTGCTCATGTTAATTTAGTGATTTACAGTATATACTAAACCGACTAACTATGAACTGAAAGCTCGGAATCCTGTTTCAAAATACAGTTCTCAATTATCACATATTAATACCATTTCTAACTTCCTGAGGAAGCTAAATGCATCACTGAAAAGCATTGGACATGAAAGTGGATTTCATAACTAGACTAATCCTGTGACTCGCGAGATATTTTATTAGTGAAAATGTTCCTTAGATCTGGGTTATACAATAGTGAATATCCATTAGTATCATCTTTCGATCATTTATCATATGTCACTGTGGTTTCATATTAAAAGCGATAATGATATCAAGACTACCTCCTCTAATTGAAAGGACATATAGATTTTTATGTCCTAAATACCCATCCACTGATCATCTTGTTCTCGGGAGACGTTTGGCATTTAATACAAGATCAATTTTTTAAAGTATTTTTGAATTGAATATCTTGCCAGTGAAATCTAACGATATTGCAAAAACCTTGTTTAATTATGGTAATAATAGCATTGTTTCAATCTGCTGGGATATAGATATATTTAATGCCAGTCAAAACCATAAGGACTTTGTTCCTTTAGTCATAGAGGTTTCAACATGAATTCATTTTACGCAATACGTGTTTGGTCAAGACTTGTGTTTTCTGTAGAAAAAAAATCCATGAAATCAAATTTATCTGAAATTTTGTATTTCAGATGTGATCTATTTTTGTACAAAATTTCAGCTATATTTGTTTTAATACGGGCAAATTTCATCCATTTTACACAATAATGGTGTAATTGTAGTGGCTAAGCATAATTCACAGTGTGTAATGGACAGTTTAAAGTCCAAAATCAATTGTACACTTTCTGAAAAAGACAGATTCATTTTTAAAAAAGCTGAAACTTTGCACTTAATTTTCACATATCGTAAATGAAAATGTTAAATCTTGCTGGAAATGGAATTATCAATAAACACCTTGAACAAATGGATGGAACGATCTCATATTCAAATAAGACTTTTATTTTATTTTTTTAATTGGGAGGTTTTTAGTCGCCTTCCAGCGTGGCTGATATCGGCAGACTGGTAAAAAAATAACACCATGATAAAGGTTCAAATCCCAATTGTACTGATTTAATAACTGAAGGTTTTATCATGATAAAAACAACACATTATTAAACTTTCATGCCTATAACTAAAATAATGCATATAGGACTACATGTATATTGAGCATTGTTATTTAAATACTAGTACATGTATCTCTGAATCAGTCGGCATCACATTATACACATATTTAGAAATACTAGTAATCTTGTCTAGACTATAATGACATTCAGCACCATATGTCAAAATAATGATAAACAAGTAGTTATGTTTCATAGTTATCAGTATTTTGGTTCATGAATATAGCATAATATAATAAATAAATGAGAAGGAATGGAATAGATGATACTGTATGACCTTATGATATGGAAATTGTAGGCATGCATTTTTTTGTGGTAATTTTAATGTAACTTTTAACAAATAACATAAAAGTGTGATTAAATTTATGTGAGGCATTTTTGAAAAACCTCAGTAAATAAATATCAGTTAAATGTTGGGTAGTAAATAAATTGCTCATTTGATCGCGAATGTCTAGATTATTTCACTCCATCTGATATTGACTTGTTAAAAAAACAACAGACCGTTTTGTTACTCTAAATTCATGTTATCTTAATTCACTGGTTCATCCTTGAACTGCTACATCATGGCATACTGAACGTGATGTCCTCATAAGAATCCACAAACTGGTATATTAATTAAACCAAAATCCATCAAACATCTTCAAATTTCCGCATCAAAGGTCTGAATCACGTGCCCTAGAGGACCTCAGTGTGTTTTCTTTCAATATTCACCCATGTACAGTTCTGTATAACACACACCGAGTATTTGAAGGAGAAACAGCGGAAATCTTCGAAGGTACAGAAGCTATTCGCGCGGAAATGACTGAGTTACATTCCACTGATCCATGTTCGCCCGAACATACATAAGATTATTACATCATAATTATTTCACAGCGAAGTGATTTCCATCACGAACATGTTCAGTTCCAGAAGATTTCCAGGCTAAATAATAACCACATCGCCACAGCCTCTTTTTGAACAACAACTTCACGAGCTCAATGGCAATCCCAAGTTCTAATATTTGCTTTGCAAGTCTGAATAAATTTCGAACATTTGTTTTGCACGTTAAAGGTGAAATTGGTCCATGAAAATTAAATCTTGTTCCTATAAGATGCGAGTTGAATCGAACTGAATGTAAAGTCCATCTTTTGGCACTTGGAGTCGGTAGAAACATTCTAATGCTGCCTCTGCATATTCAATCAGTATTAAATTTGTTTTACCACAATTTCATTTACAAATGTGGATGGAGATCATTGAAATGCTAATGGATTCCAGCAGATGTTTGTGTCATTTTCTGAGAGAGAGAAAAAACCCTGATTTACAGGCCAAAATGGAATTACCCGGTACCGTACTAGTGTCTTAGTTGGTGAAAATGTTTGATGGTCACACAGGGAGAACAAAAATGAGTCACATTTATAGACTCAGTAGATGCTACAGGAGACAGTTTGTTCAGCAATAATAGTTATATAGTACATGTAGCTATGCTTTGGAATTAATTGGCTATTAGGAATTTGTGTATGACAAAGGATTTCGAATTGTGATTAATAGCAGATTTCAAGACTATTTCGCTCATATTAAGCCTTATCCATTCATGGCTGGAAGAAACCTGTAACATCTGTAGGGCAGAATGTTGCAGTAAACCTGGTAACATCGGCACAGGTACTGATGAAGTTGTATTTGGTATTTGGTATTTGGGGTTAAAAGCCCCTTTCAAGAACGTGCTCATATCACGGCTTACTAGTATATGTGGTGTATGCATGTGTGTATACATGTGTATGCGTATGACTGCTTGCGCTAGTCTGGGTATTTCCCAGTCTATATATTGCTAGTTCACTGGAATATCATTTCGCAGTTTGAACATGGATACTCCACTGACTCTGAGCATACCAGTCTTCGCTTTACCCCGTTAGTGCTGAGAGCAGGGGAACAACAAGTACCATATTTTAACATCTTTTGGTATGATACGGCCGAGGATTTGAACACACAACCTTCTGCTCTCCGGCCGATGGTCTAACCACTGCACAATGGTACAGACAGTACATCCTATCATGATCACTTTGGAAAAGTAAAGTTCTACGAACATTGATGTTGTATCCCCAGGGCAGATTCTATTTGACATATGAAACAAATCTTGGAACTTTGAAGATTAAATTAATTTGGTATTTATTTTATATACTAGTTGTTGTTGTTAATTGGGGTTTAAAGCTGCTTTCAAGAATGTGCTCATATCATGGCTTGTATGCAGTGTATGCATGCATGTATGTATGTGTATATGACTGCTTGTGCCAGTCTTGCGTATTTCACCACGGAGGCTGTCTTTATATACTAGTAATGACTCTAATATCTCAAGTATCACTCCATAATTAATTTGAAAGATTTAGATTTATACTTAGCACACATTATTTCATTCACTCAACAATAAAGTAAACGTAATGGTTGTCAACAAAATTACAAATCTCCCATGTTGTCAATGACAAACTAAACTGTTACCAATACCAAGTAAATCATATATAAATTGTAACCGATATCGGATCCAAATATCATCAATATTATATCACTGACTACGGTAAATAATGTCAATTCCGACTTTTGTCAATGACATTCCGAAAATTGGTCAATGACAAATCCACATGCCATTAATATGACAATTTCAATAATTGTCAATACCAATCTTAAATGTTGTTAATGTCAATAGCTCTCACACTGTCACCAAATTGATCATTAACATTAAACGATGGGCATACAGAATATTCCAAGATTACAATTTGAGATTTAAAGGTACCTTTGAAGTCAATTAACAAACATTGTCTCAACTGACATACATGCTGTGAGGTTAAAACTTAATACAATTAATATATAAAAATCTAAATAATTTTAAATGCATACATCTCGATTATCTAGGTCTAAGGACATACAATTATTGTTCAAATCAAGTTAATACTTAAAAAATATCCTTTTAACCTTCTCCCTACTGTAGGCAATGGGATATGCCCATACATCAGTGATTAATTCAGCAGTGTTGGAGATATTTGTGTTTTAATGTGAAGTGTTTCAGATGTGATACTTGTATGCATGAAAGAAAACAGTAGACAGAAAGGAACATTTCAATGTTTCTTCTATGGTCGCAATACTGGAAACCATACCATTTCACATACAGTTGTTGTTAATTGGGGTTTAAAGCCGCTTTCAAGAACATGCTCATATCATGTGTGTATGTGTAGTGACTGCTTGTGCCAGTCTGGGTATTTCACCAGTCTTTATAGTGCTAGTTCACTGGAATATCATTCTGCAGTTAGAACATGGATACTCCACTCAGACACATTATACAGACTCCAAGCCGACCAGTCCTTGCTTTACCCCTTCAATGCTGAGCACCAAGCAGGGAAACAGCAAGTACCATCTTTTAACATATTTTGGTATGACGCGGCCGAGGTTTTGAACCCACGACCTTTCGCTCTCCGGGCCGACGCTCCAACCACTGCGCCACGGAGGCGATTCACATACAGCTCTAACTGCCAAATCTGTCCAGGTAGCAATTGCCAGCATTCAATATATTATAGTCAGCAATTAGTGCAGATCAATGAGATCATTAGACGGACTGAACCCAAGTTAGACGAAATATAACCAGACTGATGTACCCCTGGCACTCTGGGGCGTCACGACAACGGTCACACCAATCAGGCTCATTCATAAACGGAACCATCTCATCTACAGTTGTATTGGTACGGAAAGTTACCTGGCGTTGGGGAGCTTAAATAACGTTGGGGAGCTTAAATAACGTTAATTTAACCAACTCGCTACTGTAAGCAAACAGATATGCCAGACACAACAGCCAATGGACATTTGAATTTACAAAATAGTTTTCATTCCCTTCTAAAGTTAGCATTTTATATTATTAAACATTATCCATGATTATGTTTCTTAAGGGCGACTCCAGTGTGTCACAGTGATTTCTAATAGTATGTGACAGGAAGAGCACGAAAACTGGTCTATCGATAAAACTTGTGACTTTACAAGCGTGAGATAAGCTTCGTCATTGTTTGTTCCTTTGGGGGCGCTGTGCTGTGTATGGATTGTGACATCATAGAATTGCAACGATGTCACAGTGGGCCGGTTCTTGTGTGACGTCATTCTTGCTTACCTTGTTACAGAAGCTGGCATGACCGACGCTCTAACCACTACACCACGGAGACGGTTCATCTCTAATGTGAACATATGCCAGAAATAGCACAGTGGAATTGCAAACGAACATGCTGGAACTCAATTCACTGTCCAGCACTCAAAAGAGGGTTGTGACATGTGTGAGCAGAATTGTAACGACAGTCACAAAGAGACCAAAAGGGGGCTCCAGCCAGCAAAATATCCGGTGCAAATACTGTAATTTACAGTGTAAAGACCATTTCTATGATATGTTGACTTTTAAATGGCATGTGTGTAGATAGTTGTAAAATGCAGTACTAGTATGTTAAATTAAATAATTGGATTTTCAGAACACTTTTCAGTCAAAAATATTGAGATGAATAAGTGTAGATATATAATTATCAATAAATATTGTGCTGATTCATTTATAGATGTTAAAGTGCAATTCAATACATATATACCTTTATCTATTTATTTTAATACATATATACGTTTGACTATTTATTTTAATGTTTTACTATCTACATTTTGCCATTTTGATGAATTGTATCATTGTCATAATTATCTTAACATTTTTATATTTTACCAACAGGTAATTAATATTTATTCAGGAAGGACACATTGACATGTTTTCTATAGTGAAACACAGGACTTTGAATAATATATTTATATAATATATATCATCTATTTATATAATATATATGTAAAGGAGTGCAACAACAGCTGTACGAGAGTGTTACAAAAATGGCCATCGCAATGTACTGGAGTTTTCCATGGGCATGAAC
Source organism: Clypeosectus delectus (assembly GCA_032355325.1). NCBI lineage: Eukaryota > Metazoa > Mollusca > Gastropoda > Lepetellida > Lepetodrilidae > Clypeosectus > Clypeosectus delectus. The sequence goes on along the minus strand of JAULBO010009463.1, from coordinate 5,388 downwards.
CGAACAGCAATCGGTAGTTCCAACTCTATACATATATATCATTGTCGCCAAACTCTGACCGTGCGAGAAAAGGTCAGAAAGTTTGGTCTTAAATACATAATATATGATGTCCAAAACTCACCTACAAAATAATGGGGGACGATTTTTATTATTTTTATTGTGGTGGCACGATTTAAACCTATTGATTACCACATCGACCATTATCCGAATGTTAAATCTCAGCATGGCGTGAATATTATGACATAGACACCAGTAGGCACATTCTCATTGAGCAATTTACATTTTTACTGCAATTTATTTTCAGATAGTGAAACTTTGGGTGTGTTATTAAGTTAATACCGGTAATATAGAGAGATTGATTTTCAACTGTGTTACTTTAACCGGAATAGAATTAAAAACACTTGTGATTAACTGCATTCCTAAAGCTAAAACTTTAAAGTTTTAGATGTGATTCACTAAAACATATCTCTGTTGAAAGCTTAAGATCTCGTTTTTTCTTGATTTAATACTGACAAGTATTTTACATTAGCGAGTAAAATTCTGCTTCGCAATCAATTACATAGATGTGTGTAAACGTCCAGCTACTCCATAATGAGGCTATTACGACATCTTGCTAACTACGCCACTTGTCTGAGCTGATAGCAGCAATGGGCCTGTAAGTTCTTACGTCACACACAGACAGATCTCACTCAGGGCGTTAATTATCAGCGATCATAGCGGACATGGCTGTCGGCACAGTAATGATTTTTGTCTTAAAAGTAGGTCCATCTACTGATGTGTTAAAGTACTGTAGGTCCATTGACTGATGTCTTAAAGTACTGTAGGTCCATCAACTGATGTATTAAAGTACTATAGGTCCATCAACTGATGTCTTAGAGTACTGTAACTGACGTTTTAAAATACTGTATGTCCATCAACTGATGTGTTAAAGTATTATAGGTCCATCAACTGATGTCTTAGAGTACTATAGGTCCATCAACTGATGTCTTAGAGTACTGTAACTGATGTCTTAAAATACTGTATGTCCATCAGCTGATGTGTTAAAATACTGTAGGTCCATCAACTGATGTGTTAAAGTACTGTATGTCCATCAACTGATGTGTTAAAGTACTGTAGGTCCATCAACTGATGTGTTAAAGTACTGTAGGTCCATCAACTGATGTCTTAAAGTGGGTCCATCAACTGATGTCTTAGAGTACTGTAGCTCCATCAACCGATGTGTTAAAGTACTGTAGGTCCATCAACTGATGTCTTAAAGTACTGTAGTTCCATCAACTGATGTCTTAGAGTACTGTAGGTCCATCAACTGATGTCTTAAAGTAGGTCCATCAACTGATCGTCTTAAAGTTAGGTCCATCAACTGATCTTGCACATGAATCGGGACAGTGTGTACTGAGACTGCAGTAAGTGTACTGAGCGACTGTTGGTCTTGTTTCTGTGCATAAATATGTACTAGTACTACAAACACACGTGTACTTGAGTGAGTGAGTGAGTGAATTGGTGCTTAACGTCCCGGCGAGAATCTTTCACCCATAAACGACAGATGTACTTGAGGAAATGTTGGCTATGTTACTACGTAAATGTATGTACTGAAACTGCAGCTTAGCGGTATACTGAGTAGGTGCAAGGATGGAAGTCAGATGACTTTCTTGCCGTGGTTACAACACTGGTAAGGGATCATCCATCTTCAGTCAGCTACAAGGTCCGATAGTACTGACACTAGACTCAAGATCTATTTTGACTGGTTCGATCCCAATTTCGGACACATATATTTCATGAATTTCAGGATACATGAATTACATAATATACAACTCAGTCAAGGGTAAGTGTAGGTTTATTTCTCATATGATACACTTTCTCCTATATAATGTACTGAACAAGTGTAGGTTCATTTCTGATACACCCACACTTTCTCAATATATCTGGATGTGACACCTACACTAATAGCAAAAGAAACCATGGCAATGAGACCAAAAGTGGGGTATAAGTACTGCAAACACAGGTGTATCAAGAGATTGTTGTTACTGTGTATAATTACACAGAATACATGTGTATTGCAAGATTGTTGGCCTTGTTACTCTGCACAAGTGTGTACTGAGAACACAGGTGTATTGATAAAGTGCCATTATCGTGTACAAATACACTGTATGTACTGAGATTGCAACAAGTATTCTTGAGAGATTGCTGCATGGCTTTGTTCGGGTGTATTGAGACACACAGAATAACACATGCAGAAGTATCACAGTTATTATCTCGAGATCACTTTCTGCTCTCAGTAAGCAAGGCTTGGAAGGAATTGGTGGGTGGTTGGAGAATGTCAATGGCACGTTGCCGTTGAAGACTACTAGTATTTCATGACCTGCTAGTTCATTATGGTTAAGAAGATTGTCAGGAACAATGTCATGAGTCGTTCTGTATCCCCTGAGAAGTGGAAAGTCAAAACCGTCTCGCTGCCTCGCACTTCAGCATCTTTGGGAATACACGCACGTTGTCGACCAAATGTAACATTGCCCTCTACTAAATTGTATGTCTTAATACATATTTTCCCTCATTCGTTATTTGTATGTACAAATACACAAGAGATGCACTTTTGTTAGACAATTTAACTTTTAACTGTTGATTTTCTTCTGTAAATTGACACAGATGTTGAGTGTATTTAAACTACGTTATATAACTACTTAAAAAAAATAAAAAATTGAAGAATAATTATACGTATATATTAGTTCAAATTACCGGTATATATAATAAAAACAAATCCAATTTAATAATATACTTTAAATTAAATTACATTCTTATTTTCATAAAAATGATTTCATGTACAGTGAATCACTATTTTCTATATTAAGCAACATTGTACATGATATTGGTAGGATCGACAGTTCTATAAATACCAGTCTCGGCTGTGACGACGGGCATCCATTTCCAGATTTCCAGACACCATCACATTCCATATTTGTCCGGCATAAAAAGAAATCTATACCTGAAGAATGTCTGTCTTACCAGCTGTAGGGTTTCGGAGATTATTTGCACAATATCCGATCACAAACCGATTTCTCTGCCCTAGATTTCAATAAAAGCCGAAACACCTTCAAGTGGCATTGCCTAGCAACCCCAAAATATCAGTTCCCTGGCTGTAAAAAGACGTTTTTGACATGTTTCTGTTTGCTGATCGCTTACCAGCCACGATCACTGTGAACAAGTGTTTAATAGAAAATCTGCTTGGTATTCAGGCAAGGAATTAAATATGGATCGTTGCTTTTCAATTACAGACATGGACACTTTTATTAAGTTATCGTTTTATAAAAGGACATGATCGAAGTTACTTACAATAGTTTGTATTTAACTTTGACTTGATGGACACATCCTATAGCACGCGTTTTGAGAATTAAAAGCAAAGGGTTATTGAATATACAATGATAACTTCAAATACTCAGTAATACACAATTAATAGCTGCAATATTTAAATTAATTGTTAAAGTTTGTTTTTAACGAACAATAAATTTAATATTACTTTCCAAACAAATGTGTTACAGTGACTTCGAAAACAGGAATATGAACAATGAGATGCATTTTCAATATGTCAGATTAATATTTCCAATAAATATTTTTTTCATTTTAGCCAAAGATAGGTTTATAGGTAATGCAATATCCAGAATTCCTTGGTTCTGATTGCTATTTCCTGTCCAAATTAAGGTGATCCACATAGCACATGCACCTCTCTCGCCAATCTAACTAATCTGAACTTCACCTGAATCAATGGGGGTCTGTTATGACCTGACCTCTTGGCCCTAATCAAGTTTTGATCAATTCAAAGTAAACAGAAAAGGAAGGAGTAAGCCCCCTGGGACAGACCCTCTTTTCGCCAGCTGATCCAATACACAACACAAAATGAAGTTTACACGACCAAATCCTCGCAACATCGAACAACTGGAATACTCAAATAGCCTCATCGATCGCCCAGGTATTAAGGGTAGAGCTGTCTTTAAGCCACTAAATATTTGAGAGTCTCGTGAAACTACACAAGAGTATAAATGACAGGAAAGTGATCAGTCAAGCAGGCCATGCATTGCATGCTAGAGAACAATTAGCTTACCAATTTCACCTTTTGTAATGGAGTTCAACTGGCTGCTAGACATTATGTAGGGAGAGACATATCTGATATTGCCATATTCTGTTTTATCATTTATGTATATTCATATTTCCCATTATGCTTTGCCTCTATGTGATGGATATATCACTATACACATTGGGATACATGTATTTCGATCAAATTACAAAACCTTAGTCCTAGCATCTAAATTTCAATCAGTAACCAGATGTCCATTGGATAATGTTAATTTTCACCCTGCTGCTGTCAACCAGATATGAGAGATTATAATTGATCAATCAAGAACAGAGAGCATAGGTTGATACTTTTTATGGTACATGACTGAAAATTCTTCTTGTAATCTGCAAAGACCTCAAGGCATGGTGGTGATGGATAATTAAATGCGTTTTGATAGCTTTTTTGGTTTGTTATAAATTTAAATATTACGTTCATAAAACAGTGATATAAGGTGATATGAGTAACTGCCACATAAATTTGATATATATATATAATGTAAAAAGTACCTGTGTAAGTTTGACATTTTATTGGAAAATATGAATTACCAAATCCATTTATATCCATTTCAGGGATGATATATATTATATGGATAACAAGTGAATTGGTGCGTTAAACATCGCAGCGAGAATCTTTCACTCATAAGCGACGAATATGGATATCAAAGAAAATTGTACAACTTTTCAAACGATTACTGCTTTATATATTTGTGACAATCCATTTTTCTCATGAGATCCTTGAAACCGAAATATAATAATTAATTTGTCTGACATACAATATTTAATCTGAGTAGTGATGTTCAGATTCTATCTGGTGTTAACTTCCACCTCTGTAGGGATATCATCTAAGGCCAGTTGTGATTCTATTACTTCGGGGAATTTGTAGCATTTCAGTCAAACATTATAATTATCAAGAATGATATTGAAGAAAGATTAAAGTCTTTGGGGAATGCATTGTTTATTTACTGTCCTCCATCATTGCAACACTTCCCATAGCAGTGAACCTTTGACTGATTTGTATACATGACAACTACAGTATTTAGAACGGTAGCAAACATTTAAATGTTCATCAATCTCAAACTTTAGCCAAATGCAAAACAGTCACAAAATGATTGTCCATTTCACGAACCCCCCACTCTTTCCAATGGGTAGGAATTCAACAGGCTAGCATACCACACGCCATACACCACTAGCACTGCCATCCAAGTCAATTGGAAAGAGTTTTCAAAGTTCAGGAAATCAGAGAAAATCTTTTTCAGGGAGAAATCCGTCAAAAAGGTGTTAACG
>JAULBO010009241.1:0-12453 GCA_032355325.1 Clypeosectus delectus | reverse complement strand
CCTCACAAGTTAATTACAAACCTTATTCATTTATATATTAATATATTAATTTGTATTCAACCCATAAATATTTCACTGGTATTAATTAGGGAGCGGATCCAGTAAGCATCCAGCTTTTTTCCTATCCCATGACATTTTGGTTAAACTAAACTAGAAATCACCCCGTGTAAAAAGCAATTATATGCTTGGCATTTAATACAGGAGGTCATACCTAAGCTGTGTCACACAGCAAAAGCACTCTCGAGATTCAGAGCCCTGTGTTAATTAGTTTGGCTCGATGGCTACAAGGGTACTATATATGCCGCTGTACGAGCTACCGCAAAGAGAACTAAACAAAATAACAGATATGGGAGAAAAGGGTGGACAGAAAGCATGCCCTTGTCGCTCACCTTCGTGGAATTTCGGATATATTCGTTTTTCACGTCTCCGCCCTCGCGTTGCCACCCGAGGTAGTTGTGGGGGACGCCGATCGCAGGCAATTACTAGACTCGGGTGTAGACTGCACTCTGTGCTACCTATACCTAGGCTTAAGTTAATTAGAATGCTGCATTCATTTTCGTCAGGTAGACGTTTGACCTTTATATCTCGCATTGCTTGTTTTCATACGCGTTACATGCGAGCGTTAAAAGTTAAGAGCATTTTAAATATCGTTCAGGCCGAGAATTTTTGGTAATTTCGACTTCGTTTTCATATGATGCTATATAGCCAACGGGACATGTTTGTGAATTAACTAATTAATGAATTAATGCAGGTGTACGCATGCCGGTATGTTGTTATGTGCATGCATTTACATTACAATCGTGCAGACATTGCAAATTATTGTAACCATAATTATACTACCAAAATAATTATGATAATAATAAATAGTCTATAAAATAAAAATAAAAGAATTTAAAAAATCTAAATAATTTTCAGAAAATAAAACATAAAATAGTGTCTATATACTATCTAAAGAACTAACAAGAACAAAACAATACCAAAGCAAAACAACGTTAGACATTCTTTCTAACCTACACATTTCAACGACATTTGTAACATAAATTCATCCCCATATTACCGTATGGCGTACATGTATACCAGCTTCTGTTTGGTTACATTCTCAACACAAATACATTCGATTACCAATCAGTACATTATCACCATGTGCCTGCAAGTGTATTCTCCCTCCAAAAACACGACCTTCATTATCGTCAGGTTGTTTAGCATGGCGATTAGAACCTTTGTTAAGTCCATGCTGTTAGCAAGCTACTTGTACACTGAGGGTGTGCATAACGTGTTGACAAGACGTCCAGTAAGGCAGCAGACATGTTTGTCTATATCACTAAACCATTACGGGAAATTTACTTCGTGAACAAATGTCATGAAATGAAACGAATCCGATTTCACTTCAAGGAAAACTGACATGTAGTGATAGCCTTTATCCAGTAATGGTCAAGGGGAGAACTTATGCAAGACATATTTGTAGATCTCTGAAGTCACTTTACAGGTAATTGCTCCCAATTCACTGCTGTGGAACAGAGTGTGTTCTCTCTGTGGTGCATTGCATGTCAGGTATACCTGGCTGAGAAAATCGAACACTTTGTATTAGTGTGTTCAAGCAAAGGTTACATGTATATAAATAAAAGCATAAGGTGTAAACGCGCCCTTTTTGGAAACCTTATGATAATCGGTGGACATTCGCCGCGTTGTATTACAGTCATGTATCTGAAACCACGCGCATTGAATAAACCGTGGACATATTTTGAATACAAATAACGGACCGAAATGTTCATGGTATGTCGTAGTTTTAAGATAGTATTTACGATACGACATATCTGTGAATAGAAATGGATGTGTATATTGCTTCATAATAATGTGAAGGCCAATGATCAGCGATGGCTGAAAATTAGGTGCTAAAACCATTATTATCTGCGCTTCGAGCATGTATTTACGCATGGAGTCAGCGCATAATAAATGTACTATTAGTATTATTAATTATTATTAGTTATCACAACATACTACATGTATCTCGTTCCCACCATATACTATAACTCGTTCCAACAACGCACACCTGTACATGTTCTTAGCACAACATACTATTATTGTTCTTACAACTTATTATCTCGTTCGGACCGCAACATTAATCTTTGTTCTATTTTACTAGTTCTATCGCAGTTTTCAGTTAGCACAATATACTCTCGTTCTATGACATGACGTCTCGTTCCTATAGCGTAATTATTATAATATTAACTTTCCTTGCAGTGAAATCGGATTCGTTTGATTTATTTACAAAGTCAATATCCCGTAATTAACTTGTTCCTACGACATACTGGTCTCGTTCGGGCAACACACCATTTCGTGGTTACAACATGCCATAACGTGATGTAATGCAATTATTCGCCGATATCACGTACTTATGTCCCAATACTTCGTTATGTACATATGTCTCCAAGATAATTACTAAGCGTAATTGCAGCTGCAACTATAGTCATCTGTGACGCTTCTTCCATTTTAGAATAGACTTAAAATATGTTTTTTTTAATTAAGCAGTGTTTGATGCGTTTCCCTAGTTATTTAGTGTCGTCCTAGTTCCGAAGAAAACACGCGTATTCATTCGATACGTTAACGAATACTTAATACATACGCAGCAGCAATTACGCTCACAGAGCCTTGACGAAATCCAATACAAACAAAAAAACATTCTGGGATGTCGAGATCGGGTTGCATTTATCGACGTCATCAAGCTCTTGCCAAATTGACGCTCGCATAACCTCTGCGCGACGCGGAACGTTTCCATTGTGGACGGGTACTAGTGTGGACGCGTACGTGTCGGAGATGTACGGGTATTATACTACTCCGACTCCGAGTGGTAATTGCGCGTTCTATACGCCTGGCCTAAAAGTGGTTAATTAAACCCTGCGTACAGAATACATTGTTCCTGTCACTGGGTCACGTCACGTTTTCGCACCGGAGCACTGGTTCCTATTGTGCTGGTGTCTACCCGGAATGAATGTCCGCAACGTGCATGTAGGTAGAGAAGAGGGGGTGGGTATTGGGGAGGGGGGATTATTTTTTTCGGGGGGGGGGGGGGTGTTGAAGGATTCCTCGGGTAAATGGGTACATACACTCTTAAGACTTCAAGACCACCTGGAGGGAAGGACAGTTTCCACAGACGTGCACTTGTCTTAATTACCTCTCTTCGTTGGTATTAACGCCCGAACTTAACTACGCATCCGTTTTATACCCGTAAGCGATTTTGCTCTACAAAGCAATTCGCACCAGAGAGGTGGGTAATTATGCTCTTGTTGATATTCGACGGGTAGTTATCTGGTTATCCGAACACTTACACAGCACTATTACTCAGATAAAACAATATAGGAAGTTGGTGGTTTGTTCAATGAGTAAGTTTGACTGGGTACGAAGAGCGACCCCTATTTTCGCGTTTCTATTCTCAGGGACTACTTTCTGCATTTGTACTATAATGGATTTACTAGTACAGTGTAGCATCCTAGTACGTGTTTATTTATTTACTGTATTTGGTTTAAATTTTAATGGGTCCAAACCCGGTCATGGGTATGCTGCCAAGGCTGAATTAGATACAAGGAATTACGCTCACCTGTAAAAATAAATACATAATAAATCCCACACTTATGCAACACCGTGGTTCAGCAAAGACGTGAACGCGGCGTGTCTACTTTCGTCCACATGTCAGTCGACTCATTTATTATTTTAAAATATTCGTATTCTAACCACATGAACATCGTCAGTGGGGTACAAGAATACGACACCTTCACACGGAATTCTGTAGCGGACCACCGCGGTTTGGGCGAATATTTTACATTGTGCGTATATTCATATTATTTTCTAGATAAACACTGTTTTTCTTTCCCTCTTGAATCAAAGGATGAACGGTATTCGGAAAATATATTCGCTCAAACAGTGATAAGTGTTTGAACGTCCCTATGCTGACCGACAATGTTAATTGACGTGTGGAAACTTTATGACGGTTTTGTGTCAAATTGTCGGGTCAATATGCTAGTATAGTCTTTTGACTGTGGTCATGCCAACTCGGGTTTGGGATATACATGTACATTCACTGTGAACATTAACGTATGATGTTTTTTCGCGTGATACTATATATGTACCATCGCCTCGTGGTATACCTTAGAAGGAATATAGCCACGAGTGTTATGACGTTATCGTCTTGATGTACATGTACATGTAGTTTCAATATAAGTTAACTATTCAGAATTCGGATACATAAGATATTCCTTATTCTTTGAAATAATAAGAAACACAGCTTCTTTTAACGATTCAACGAGCAAGATCTACAAACTGGTTATAGATGTTTATAAGGATACTATAATTCTAGTAGGCCTGCACGATGTATACTAATCCTATCGTTAATTAAAATTGAGCGATTGTATGAGGTATTTTTATTTAATTTAATTATCATGCAGAAGGGTTAATAACGGGTTGGGTTGTTGTTCTTGGATTAAGTATTTTTCCGGTCGCCTTCCGACATGGCCGACTTCGGCAGACCGCTCCCACCCAGGGGCGCATGAGTGTCAGCTTCCGTCTTGTACGGGTGGCACTGAAACGGGTTGGGCATTTCCAGTTGTAGAATTAGGCATACAACCCGTGATAATGACAAACAAACAAACACAAACAAACAAACACATACACACACATATACACACACACACACACACATACACACACACACACATACACACATACACACACACACACACACACACACACACACACACATACACACACAAAAAGTAGTTAGGTCACCTTTTTCATGGTTGACCAACAACATACATACTATAAATTCAGCTTTTGGCTAACACCGAGAACATTGACCACAGTATAACAAACCGCCTCCGTGGTGCAGTGGTTGGAGCGTCGTCCCAGAAGGCCTTAATTGCATGTACACATGGATGTTCATTAAGATAACTGCGATATCACGTTTATAAAATAAGCTATTTCCTTATTAATATTCAATGTAATGTACTATTTAAGGCTCATAGACATCGTATTATCTATTCGATCAAATTGGTTCTTGTGTGTGTTAAAAGCCGTACGTACTTTATGAGATGGTGCTTGAAAGCGTAACCCACTGACTCCTATACATGAAAGTGCGACACATGCCAAGTATCCCTTGTCCTAGGACAAGATATCACGGGGTTATGAATTTGAGAAGCACGCATTGCTATCCTATTTTGTTATGCTTTCGTCTCGCGCTGGTCAGGTGTCCCACCATGTTTGATCAGAAAGTTCATCTGGACCAGTCTTGTAATCCTCCATTCTGTCGATATTGACTCATTGCTCCAGTAACAAAGCCTCGCAGCATTGTGGAGGAGGTCTCTAGCACCAAACACCGTTCACATTTTGAAACTCAATCTAGTAAAATCCCGGTAATTAGCGGAGATGCAACAAAACCGTGGCTCGGAAAACTTGCTCTCATCATACACCAATGCTCTCCCTTTGGATCCAGTAATTCCGTCGTGGTAATCAGTGTTTGCTCACCATCTTAACATTAAGCACTTACCTCCCCATGGTTACGATATGGTGTTATGCGAATTCCAATCAGTTTATGTTCGTCTTCTCTTACTCAGGTTTCGTGAAGCCAACATATCTAATTGTCATCGCTATCGTTTTCATTTCTTTCAGAGACCCAACCATATGTTTGTTTGCAAGCTTCTCGACGGACCCGTTAGACCTGGGAACATCTGTTTGTTTTAATATCGCGCTTCAAGACGTGGACTTGGGACAATGTCCTTAGATAATTGTCCAGCTCATGGAATTCCATCTTCGTGTTTTTTTCGTTTTTTTTTAAAAGGTCTGGTAGGACATGGACATGGCCATGGGGCTGTCATGAAACCACGTGACATCGAGAGTACTCAGTCTTGCATGACATGATGATGTGACCCATCTGTGTAGCTGGCCCAGCCCTTTGGAACGAAATCCCCAGCTGCATGTCAAACATGAGCAAAGAGCAGACTAGGACACGCAGACACATGCACATACATGCTTCGATCATGTATTTCCGCCTGGAGTCAGCGCATTATAAAAGTACCATTAGTATTATTATACCCGATACACTACATAAAGCCGTGATAAGAGCACGTTCTTGAAAGCGGCTTTAAGCCCCAATATACAACGACATCAACGCACTATAGGAACTTCCCAAGCGGAGTTCTAAGACATCCTCTTTATAATAGTGTCCTTTGGGCCTTGAGTACTCTTGGATATGGTCGATATACAAATGTGAACTTTGTCATTTATTAGTGTTATTAGGAGACAGCGAGAGATAGGGAGACGTTACCATTTACAATTTATAGACTATATCCGCGATTATTTTTCTTAATGGCGACCACAGTGTTAAACAGTGCTCACATGAAGCATGTGACAGCCAGTGCACGAAAACTGGATGATACATTACACTTGTGATGTCACAACAAGCATAACCATGTGCTAAGCTCCGTCATTGTGTGTTCCAGGGTGGCGATGTGTTGTGCACGGATTGTGACGTCATAGAATTGCAATGATATCGCATTGCAAATGCACAATGGATTCTTCATTGACGCCGATCCCAGTCCTTTTGTGACGTCACTACTGAATACATTCTTGCCAAATATATTCATCATTTCACTGGGACTCTTTTTTTGTAGAGTCGTATCTGTGTGTACACGATTATGTTGACACACCCAAGCTACTTAGACAATTTTACAACATCTAATGTCCGTGGCCTTCAAATGATTATATTTCGTCATTTAATATAATTATTTAGATACTGTGTGTTTGTATTTGTCAGCATTTCTAGTAATTACTAAGATTAACATTATTTTGAATATTGCATGAACGAACAACTTGTAACATTTAATCGATGTGTACGGATACATTATTCTCAGCTGGATCTTTATAGGCTACACTTCGGTTATGTTTTACAAGTTCATTGTCACGGTAGGCTATGCGATCAACTTCGCATTTGTTAGTATGATCGGACTACGAAAACCCCCCGGCAACATTATTATCCCAATCCCAGCTTGTCCAACATTAACAGTTTTATTTGTAATCGCTGATTAACCTAATTTTAACAACAATTAGAACACGATGGCGACCCCGACCCCTCACACACTCGAAGCTGGCAAATACGGGTAGCCGTTCAACACAGCGGGATTAATAGTGAGATTCACTAGACATGCTTTTCACAATCCTCGACAGGCGAATACCTATTATTAAGCCAAAACTCAATTTCCTCCCAAAAGTGCAATTTCGCGATGGCAAGAGCGGCGATGAAGACAAACAGTCCACTTGGTCGTGATTAAACGGATAGGACATTTTTAATGAACCGATCCTTACGTCAAATATTGCTCTTAATTCTAAAAAAAAACCTAAACGCTAGAGAACAAAAGCCAGACTAAGCTGAAGTCATTGCCAGAGAAGACGTTCTCGTGGAGTTTTCCCAACACTCTCTGCTGATCCTCTCTTTGAATCGCGAAGATCAATTTCGACCAGACTCTTGTTCTTGTTCTAAAACTGCATTATCTCCCTTTGTAGCGGTAAATCCCCGCCAGGGCGACAACTCGACGAAGACGCGCACGCACGCACTCGTCAGGTAGTTTCCATTGGAAAGAGAGCAACTCCGCATCGCCTTTGTTTCGCCAGGCACGGAGAATATTAACCACCGTAGCTCGGCTCTTCTTCCAATAACGTTCAAGTGCAGTGTGTGATGCGCAGAAGAGCTCTTAAGGTGACATTTGCCCCTCTGTGAGCAGAAACCGTGGCCCTGAAACTGATATTAACAGCCTTAGATATTAATGAGGAAATGAGGTCTGGAAACGATAGACGATGTCCATCATGATCAGGGCGTTTTTGTAAAAATTTACCTTAATACAAGGTGCATTTGGCTTGATATTAAGTTAAGCCGATATTGATAATGTAGTTCAAATAACGGCCCTGCAACGTAATGCCCTCTATCAAAGTTATTTGATGTTATCGTGACGTTCTTCATCAAGATTACTTCATCTTATCGTGACGTACTCCATCAAAATTGCCCTTTCGTACAAGACGTACTCACTCAAATTTTCCAAACCCTTGAACAAGAAAAGTTTGATAAAATACCCAATTAATCTCCTGAATTAATCTAGCTATGGCCACTGTTCTCCTTGACGTTTTAACGTATTTAATAAGCAGACACTTGATCGCAATGGATCTAATGAATTTGACGACAATGCCCGAGCAGACAATATGTTTCAATCATCATGCCCTGTGCCCATGTGTACATCTCACAAACAGCAAGTTTGGCAAATATTTGAAAATTTCGTTTTTGACATCATGTAAACATTGCTGTGAAGGATGCCCGTACTTACTACTGTTTTCATATTTAAAGATTCTGATCGCTGCTCTCGACATGGCGTGATCACACTACGAACTAACTCAAGAGGTGGCCATACTACTTAATTACTGTGATTTTCGTACACAATTTGGTCACATTCTTTCACGTTCTAAACGACGAGGTGTAATCGATTGCTTGTCCAAATGAAATCCGTGTATACGTCCTCTCTTTTTTTTTAAAGCCATGGATATTGCGAATCTCGGTCAATTTAGAAACCAAGTGTGTATGTTATTGTGTGACTTGGAATTGCTAGCGTAGCAACATCTTTACTCGCAAACTCACCATTTGAGTGGTTTGTATAGGAGGAAACGAAAACACTACAGAGTAGGAGATATCTCTGTGGTAAATAAGCTTGTATGATTCTCTAACAAAAATGCATTATTCGGTTTCTTCGTTGAAGCTTTGAACAATTGTTTGGCACACACATTTTGGGTTTTTGTGTGTTGAGATCCAGGATGCAACGATGTGTCGGTCTGCATGTCAACTTCCGTTACCCAGCATTAGATCTACCGGTATATCGAATGCTTACATGCACGCTGTTAAGGAAGAACGCTTATATGCATTTATGTTCTTTAGTTAGGACGTAGCATTGTTATGCATTGCCTGTATACTGAATAAGGTACTAGTATTTTGAATGTTTGTTTTTGTTACAAGAATACTTGTTAAACCGAGTTGTATATGCCATCTTCTGCCATTATTTTCTTAATTATTTATGTTTCTAGTATTCATCTTAACAGTGATTGTTTCTATGTTATTGTTTGTTTTGTTAACACTAAGTTAACGTAATACCGTAATAAGGTAGACATTACAAAACACTGTATAATAAACGTTGTGCGTCGGGCATGAACAATTTGAACCTGAAATTTTCATTAAAGGTTCTATACCTTTGAACGATTTCGGATGCCCTGTTTACTCAAACCTGTCGTTGTGAAGTTCATAACCACCAACTATACTTACCAGGACCCAATTTATCAAACTGAAGTTTGAATCTTTGCTCAACTTGAGAACACTCCTATTGACTCCGAGGCCAAAATAACCTGTTTTAGCCATCTCAGATATGCCGAATTTAGATAGCTCTTAATTCTTTTTTTAAGGGTTTCTCTTTTTTTAAATTTGTTTTGCAATTCAAAACCTTAAATTGTCCCAAGAAAGTGCTAAAATAAAACTACTGCATAAAGTACGTGTACACCTCAAAAGCGTGAAACTCACAGATTCGCCACAAGCCAGGGTCATCAAAGATTAACTGTGAAATGTGGTACATGGACACTACAAACGTGGTAGACTTTTAAATAAACACATGGTTCGAGAATAGGTGTCTTTAGGCGGAGGTTCGTTTTTATTGGAATTGATCTTCTTCTGCCATCAAGTCCGATTTCGTTTCCGAAGGTCCTGAATTTGGTGAGATCCCAAATTTTACACATATCCAAAATGTCTTCTTGCACCTTTTCCGTTGACGGAGATTCGAATCTACTTACAGTTCAATACAAACACACTTTCAAAACAAGGATTCGATACCCAAGGTTGTCACAAAGCATTCTTTATCCGTCGGACAAATTGACAAGACGCGAGACGATGGAAACGGAAATAAATACAATGCGTGTAACTATGGCGTAAATACTTCAAATTATTTTGATTTGTAGAAAAATAACAGCAAACTGTAAACTGATGTCTTTGTCTGAAAAGGAACGTCTTCGCAAAGGTGTGTCAATAAGTTGCCTTGTGCCGTGTGAGCTACAGGTTTAAATAGAGTTTGAAGATCGCATGCAAACACTCTTAAGATCATGCTGAGTGTCTTATTGCTTTAGACCATTTGTAATTACTAGTACTCACTGCATACCATATCATAATACTATCTAGTATCATGTAGGTAATATATATATATATATATATATATATATCTGTGTGTGTGTGTGTGTTAATATATATATATCTCTCTCACTCCGAACTTGTTCTCTCTCTCTCTCTCTCCCTCTCTCACTATATTCACTCTCCATCCTCTCTCTCGCTCGGTCTCTCTCTCTTTCTCTCTCTCTCTCTCTCTCTCTCTCTCTCTCTCTCTCACACACACACACACACACACACACACACAAGCATTTATGAATATATATATGTATGTATACTAGTATATAATCAATATTCAAACACGTTATGATCTCTTTGTAAACAGCCGCTCAGCTCAGCTTAGCATACACATTCTAATGAAGTATGTTTGAAGACGTGGAGGCGTTCCTTTCGATATCTCAAACCATATGTACATATTGTAGCAACTGTATTTATGAAACGTGTTCCCACGTACAAGTTCACATAACATACATGTACGTTGATGTATATACATGTATGCGCAAGACGCACCTTTTAATGAGTGCGTGCAAAACATGTATTTGGGAGCTTCCATGTACAGTATATATGTTGTTACATGTATTAAGATGTTTTCTGAATATAGATTATTAAATATTTATAGTGTGTGCTATTTATACCCTGTACATAATTACCGGATTAAAACATAAATACAACTGTACTGTTATTTGTTTTCAAAGTATTATAGTTAAGTGTAATATACTAGTATACATATATAAATGTACATGTATGTATTACGGTGTTACCGTATAGCCAGCGATGGGGCAGAGGGGGTAGCTGCCCCCCCCCCCTCCCCCCACCCCCAAACAACCACGCCACCCAGTCGTTTTACCCAACTATGTTATGTTTCTCATATATATATCGTCATACCACTTAGCAATGTCATTCAACTTCCCCTCCCATGTCTTCAACTGCCCACCTACATGTACGTGTATGCCACACTAGTTAACTGGTATACGGCCCTGCATAGACATTAGGGAACCACTCGTACTTATATTAGAAAATAATGAATAGTATGGCCAAGGTTGAAAGGATTATAGAATCCAAAACCAATGCTGTGTCCTGATATACTAGTAATGCGCTTCACTATGCGAAACCACGTAAACGTACACTAACTTAATGTTCTGTCTAACTGTAAAACAATTCTCGGAATGTGTTCAGGTAATTTAATAAATCACTTAAAACCGGGAACATGATGCCTCCGCTTCGTTAATCCCCGGGGGTTGGGGATACTATTGGGGGTCAATCCCATCATGCCCCCGACTTCCGATGGCGTGTCTCGGTAAAGCCGCGCACGAACCTCGACTTCCTGTCCAAAACGATGTATTTCATAGCATATTCCACTGCAACCGTCTCGTCCCCCAAATACCATGGTCGGGGCAAAAATGAGTGAAATTCTACAGAAAGCGTGAGAAATATTTCACGATCTTTAATCATAATGTCTGCAATCTATTAACATATATACGCGCGCCCACGTGCACATTTCAATATGTAATAATGTAAGCGAGTAGTACTGTACATGACATTATATGTACCATTGGAACGCGCCTGTTGCTATGATGCCAATCACACTGCTTTGATAGCCAATCATTGGTATCATGCATGTCAATTTAATCTCGAGGAAGATTTGCAATATTTACCAAACAAACACGCGAACGTACACGGAAAATGCATTAGGGCTACCAAGCCGTTTGACATAATCGGCCCACGTTTCAAATTTTAATCGGGATTTCGTCCTATATACATTTTTCATGAGCCACTTCACATGAATTTACATTATTACAAGGGCCTGGTCTGACGGTTTGTCAAAAACCTTCACGTCATGGAACAAAACCGACACGATCTCTGTCTAAGTATCGGTGTAGCTGTATCTACAGCCGATCATATGCGAGATATATTAAGGATCATCTCAATGGCCTAGTGGTTAGAGCGTCGGCCCGGAGAGTGGAAGGTCGTGGTGTCGACTATAACATATCGTACTCGTTGTTCCCCTGCGTATATTATAGTTGCATTGCTCGTCACTCGGCATTAAAAGGAGCAAAAACACAGACTTATTGGATCCAAGTCCCGCTATATAGTGTATCTGAGACTCTGAGTGGGGTATATTATGTCAGGGCCGTAACTAGCAATGGGGCAGGGGTGGCAGCTGCCCCACTGGAGTTTTACCAAATTAGTAAATTTCTTATAAATCGCTATATAACTTTGTAATT
>JAULBO010009019.1:0-12466 GCA_032355325.1 Clypeosectus delectus | reverse complement strand
CTGGTGAAATACCCAGACTGGCACAAGCAGTCATATACACACACAAACACACACATGCATACACTGCATACAAGCCTGATATGAGACCGTTCTTGAAAGCGGCTTTAAACCCCAATTAACAACAACAACTTAAACCCCCATCCCATTATTAGCTTGGTCAGGTGTTGCATGCTGCTTGTCATTACCCGGCTGTATACTTTGGGGTTGTCAGATATCTCAGCCCTGCCCTGTGATGGTGGGTGGGTGGAAGGAAGGGAGGTCATGGAGTGCAGAAGAGAAGAAACACGCTCTGAGACCTTCATGGAAAACATACATGATACAGTATATTAGATTACAACCAGTACCATTTGAAGTTTTCTTGCACAAATGTTAGTGGCCATATTACTCTAATATACTAGTAATAAGAATAAGAATAAAAATAGGAAGACAACAAAAAACAATACTAATAATAATAATAATAATAATAATATAACAATAATAATGATGATGATGATGATGATGATGATGATGATGATAAGAATATGTGTCTGTGTCCAATGAAGCTGGTACTACTGAACTTCATAATGTTATAGAAATTTAATTCAATGAAAGCATGAGGTTTTGGTTGTGCTTCCTACACCTTTTTAAACATTGTATTTATATGGGTCTTAATCCCATATTGTTTTGACTTAATATTGTATACACTATTTAATATCGAGTTGCTTATCAATTTCAGCTACATATACTGTATTTCGTTCCTTGGTTGTGCATTGAACTCCCCTGACTTTTTGCATTTGTTGTACATTTGTGTACATATACGCACACAGATGTAGCCGACTATACCGGCCTTCTATATTACATTATATCATCCTGTTACCGTATGGATAACATCCTGTGAAATAGACACTGTAACTCACTAATGGCAATAAAGATATTTGTATAACATTGACGATTGTCTTCATACAGTTTTATGATTGCAGGGGCCGTATTCTCGAAACTTCTTAGTACTCAGAATTCGCCTAATAGCTTATGACAATTTTATAGAGATCTCTTAAGTTGAGAAGTTTCGAGAATAGGGCCCCTGGTTACCGGGTCATGTGGGCCTCGAGGGAAATACTTTAGCAGGTGCTGCAGCAAAGGCTGCACACACTTCTACCGTTGCATCAATGTCATTACCATAGAGCGATACTAAGCATGCTGATCAGCTCTTATATTAAATAGCTACGGCAAGAAAAATGGAATAATGAAACTCATAATAAATTACATCTTTCAACCCTTGGTTGGCTTTACCGTTTTGTCTGGTATACTAGTATATTGTCGCCAGCGCGAAACAGTCCTGCGATGGTGTGGTATTGGACATACATTTTATAATACATTCATACATTTTAAAAGGCGAGGATAGGCCTCGGTGTGTAGGTTGTGACGAGGACATCACATGTTTGTCTGGAGTGCGACTTTCCACGTTATCCGGCTTCAAGGTCCCAAGTTCTAATCCGCCCCAAAAACGTGGCTTGCGACACGATCATGATATACTAGTAGATGGTGTCGTGTGCCACATTGATAGTGTAAGTCAACACTTCACTAGCGCCAGGTTCAGCTAACTAATATACACTTGCCTAATGGTCGAGAGCGTCGGCCTCGAGAGTGGGCAGTTCCGACCCCTGGTTAAAATGGTTAAAGGTAAGGGCTGGCCCCTCAGAGTCGGTATATTATGTCTGAATTGGGCATCCATGTTCAAACTGGCCAGACTATAGTACAAGCATGCATAGTATACGTACATGCAAACCACGATACGAGTGCAAGTATAATTCTGAAACTGGCTTTAAACCACATACTTTTCAACAACAGCTCTGAGGAGTAAATCGGACATATAATGGAGTGACACTGGTAGTATTACAATTTACAGCAGGACCAGATCGGTAGATCGGTGGAATATTTGTTACATGATGGCATGAGATTGTATATAGTATCTGAAATATTGGCCTGCTATCGCAATAATACTATACACTATGCAAACACAAAGTATAAATATTCATGCCAGTTATTCGTTGTTATTGTCATACGGACATTAAATATTGTAACATAATATTGTTTGGTCGAAATGCTAAATTTCAGTGCGAACAGAACATCCCGATACAACAATCTAACTAAACACTGCGTAACAAAATTAACTGCTGGAAATGTATATATAACATAAATGTATGCCGTCGGTATGTAATGAAGTTCCCGATAACATCGAGAAACATGGTCAATATAGATATAGGAACCATTTATACTGCATGCTATAACATGTGGCTAGTCATGCTCTACCTATACAGCGCTCGACATTTCTGTCTCATACTTGTCGAGCGCTGAAGGTAGAGAATGGTGCCTAGTGTGTGTGTTGCCTCTGCATGATGGAAACAGCAAATATACATGTATAAAGCTTTAACTAAGCTATAACTACACATACAAGTACATACCGGTATAATATGAATGTATCATACATTATAATTATGTAAACGTAAAAGTGTTTTTATTTTCTTGTGATGGCTGCACTCATGTAATCTATAATCAAAATGTCCGCAGATGCCAATGTAATCGTAATTTCCAATGGCATTGTTAAACGAATAATATAATTCTGTCATCTTCTATTCACACGGTATTACACACACACGGCCCTCACACACTCGTTAACTTTCTCCCTCCCTCCCCTCCTCTCTCCTCCCTCCCTCTCCCTCTCTCTCTCTCTCTCTCTCTCTCTCTCTCGTTCTCTCTCTCTCTCTCTGTAGCGTTTCACTGGCCGTGATTGAGAAATAAACCTGCAGCCGAGGACTCACGGCCACTCAATTCTCTCAATTCCTCCTCTATTGGAATGTAGTCCAGCATACGTCAATATCACTTTGTAGGTTAATATCTCGTCCCAAACACGCTGACCGCCAGATCCTTGAAATGTGATCAATTTCGCTGCCGGAGTCCTTCTGACATCAGAGAGGAAGGCAAGTGTCAGTTAGTCCGGCATCAATAAGCTCCTGTCAATCTCTCAACTAGAATAATTATCACATGCTACACTATGCGAATGTCCATACGCCAGACGTTTCTCAAAGTTCATCACAACTACACTCGTGAATCACATCTGTGTCCTCATCATTATTCTGAGATACGCATAGCATTTAAATTGATTCAAGATTTTGTGTTTCTCATCTTCGGCATTTGATATATAATCCATCAATATTTGGTTAATAATAACACCTCTAAAATTGTCTCTTGATGTTACTCGATTTATCAGGAATGAAACAGCTACATGTATGTCATCAGTTGTGGGCAAATAGCGAATCGATGCATTCACGAATTTATAGGTAATATAGTTATAATTATAATAGAAAAATAAGTGCTTTTGAAAGTATCACCACACGAGTATATTTTAGTTTCACTTTAAACTTATTTTCATAAACACATTTTAATAATATACAATACGGTAATTTAATACTAATTACCGACACGTTCACGAACACGATCATTTGAGTTCTTCATTCACATGTTCAATTATTAAAAATAATTCTATAGACGTAGCTACGATTTTACCTTATAAGGGCACAATAGAAGAGCATTTTTTAACAATCGGAAAACCCTCGAATTATGTCCACATTACTCCAATAATCTCTCTGAGGTTGCGTAGCGATTTAAACCAGCAAACACCCATAAACCGATTCACCACGGCGTACTGAGGGAATTAAGTCCCCGCTCACTAACAACTAAAATAAACATGGCTATATTAAGTGGCTTGGAAACCGCAAAGTTCCATTTACGAACCGATTATGATTTAAAAGACAATACAGATTGAGACTTTGGAATGCCTGTATAATTGCCACGATTGTAAAGCGTTTCCGCAGCCCCCATTTCGACCATAAGTGAACCACGTGACTACGGTGAATTATATCTCATGTTAAAAGTATTCCAATAATATGGAAACCTACGAGAACCTGCCGAGAGAACTGCAGACAGTTCCGAGGATTGGCCGAGTGAAGCATCTTAAATTCAAACACAACCGGGACGCTTTAGTAACTTTGTTTGATTTCAAATTAGAAACAAAAGGATAGATTTCACTCTACCGACAGGGTGTACATATGCCTGCTAGGTTTTGCATGCATGTATGCTGGGAAGGGTAGTGACGGAGGAAGCTACCGTTCCCTACTCGGGGAGATGCCCGAATGCAGGATATGTTTTGCCGGGATGCTTGTCCTTTATTGTATAAATGGGAACGTAACACCGGAGTATCGGAAAGTTCGTTAATTCACTTGCGCATAATTACATGTATAATGGTTATCTATACAGTCAGCCAAAACGACAAATGCATTAGCAAATAAACTGACACATGTTTTGGATTGTATCAGAATCTATTCCTGAACTGCGTCATATACCGATTTCTCAGTGCCATCTTCTATTCTGTATAGATGGTGTCATTGTCTATTCAGCAGATGGTGCCATCGTATAATCAACTGAAGGTGTCACTGTCTATTCAGCAGATGGTGTCATTGTCTATCACGCAGATGGGGCCATCGTCTATTCAGCAGATGGTGTCATTGTCTATCCCGCAGATGGGGCCTTCTTCTATTCAGCAGATGGTGTCATTGTCTATCCCGAAGATGGGGCCATCTTCTATTCAGCAGATTTTGTCATTGTCTATCCCGCATATGGGACCATCGTCTATTCAGCAGATGGTGTCATTGTCTATCCTGCATATGGGACCATCGTCTATTCAGCAGATGGTGTCATTGTCTATCCTGCAGATGGGACCATCGTCTATTCAGCAGATGGTGTCATTGTCTATCCCGCAGATGGGGCCATCGTCTATTCAGCAGATGGTGTCATTGTCTATCCCGCAGATGGGGCCTTCTTCTATTCAGCAGATGGTGTCATTGTCTATCCCGAAGATGGGGCCATCGTCTATTCAGCAGATGTGTTTTCCAAATTATTTTACAATTCAGTTGCAATAAATGACAACATTATACATGGAGCATTGTGCCGATTTTTAATCACTCCTGGAATATCCTATCATACATGCACACGTACACACTAATTACATTGCTAAACATTTGGTATACCTATAACAGCTTTGTTTTACTGTAAGATAAAACAAGGGTACACTGGGTAAGAAAACATTACATTACAGTTTTGTAAACGTGTCATGATCACACAAACATCATTTGAAATACTAAACTAACAATTCCTGTATTGACGCACGATTACACTGTATAAAACAATTTATTGAAATTGCATATACTAATGTATAACCTTCATTTTTTTTATGATCATTTGGAAGTTAGATAAAATTGTATAATATAATTACGTTATCAACACGTTTGATGAATACTGATCAACCCGAGAGATATGTACAGCAGCTATTCTATCTATCTATGTGCAAAATTATATACATGTACATGTATACATGTATATCTATATCGATCTATACAATAACATTCATACACAATTTCATGGAAGCTCTATACGAGGAATATCATAATCCCGATATATCTCCAGTTTTTAGTGTAATGTTATTAAACTAATATATACATACAGTTAATAATACACACACATATTACTGTATATAATTATCATACATATTTATTACACATTTTTATGTATTATCATAATGGCGGAATATGATAGCATGATGATTATGATGATGATGTATTTGTTTACATGTACAGTGAATATTGATTCCATTGGGCTAATACCATATAATATGGCTAATACGCTTAAAGCAATATCCCGTACTACGGTAAAATACTATATGGAATATGGAGGTCAACTTTTACCAATACATAGCAATTAATTAAGTAAATATTATACATGAACTGTACATACAATTTGTGAGTTCAGACATCGCGATCAACTGATGAGAATAAGACATGACTTAAATTAATATCGCTATTCTCTTAGAGCATATTTTTAAGCATCGCGATTAGCTGAGTAATGGTTAAGAAACAACTCCTAAATATTTATAATTGGATTTTTGCAATATTTATGGATATTGCTTATGATTTGTGTTTTACGGTTTCAACGAGCATATCGCAAACATTCTTTGCAGACATACAAATGTAGTTGGTATAGCCCAGTTCTCACGTTTTCGCGACAATTAAATACTCACAGGAGTTCGGTGATAGAATAGTATTACATCCAATCATTAACACAATATAAATATACATGTAAGGTCTATATAGGCTCGATTTTTTTTTTATATATAAATCTAACAACACGCCATGAAAAAAAAAACTTAAAAAAAAAAGAAAAGAATATTGCTCTCAGTCTAGGTTAAGTTCGTCTCGAAAACTGTCATGCTAGGATTACTAGTATAAGTTTTCGTGTTGAGATTAACCTAGACTGATAGCAAGACTCCTTTCAATTATAATTTGTTATTGTTGTATATAATTGCGTTTTGTTAGATCTATAATAAATATAGAATTTATATAGACTCTATATGTACTATACACAAATTGTTATTATTATTTTAATAATTATTTGTTTTAACACTATTCTATCACCGAACTCCTGAGGAAAAACGGTGTCGTATATACTAGTATAATTATTATCCTTCATAGGCGTGTCGTTAATCCATTGGCTTGTACGAAGACTGGTCCTTGTATTTATTCACTTTTCGACTGATGGCGTATCCAACCACAACAAGCATACAAATGGCTGCTAGGCAACTGCCCACGATCAGAGGGACTATATATCCTATCTTCTTCTTCATTATAATTTCCACGTCTTCGTTGCATTCATTGGCTGAAACAAATTCGAAATTCAATTTGAAAAGAAAAGTGGTCGATCTGTAATTTAGTAATGTGGCCTCGTTCATTGCACGGTAGATCATATGCTCTACTTACAGCAATCAATATGCCAGCCTAGTTGCTTCCAGTCTAACCGCTGTATCACTAATTCAAATTTTGTGTGTTTCCATTTGAACTATTTCATTGGCTATGTAGAGGAATATATACCCAATCAGAAAGCTAGCTTGGATTAGAAACCGGATGTACATTAGTTTAAACATATTTTATTCAAGTGGAAAAGCATGTACATGTACGTAGTGCCTATATTTTGCTACTCTGTTTATTCTATTGAAGCATGACATACATGCACATGGATAACCAACAACTGTTTAATTAGTACTATACATTCCAATAACTTGTTTTATTTGATTTCTACATTAATATTAAGGTGAAATCAGACGACTCTTTTGACAATCGTGACTCCCCGTGACATCAAACTGTAGGGGAACTGCGATTGGTTGACAGCATGTATGAATAATGACGATATAACTACGTTTTGAACTTTCTCACCAGAGTATAGGGCTCTCACCGAAAATGTAAACATTGGTCTTAGTGACACAGAGGTTAGACTGGAAGCAACGGCACTGAAATGTCGATCACGGTAGGTAGAGCATGGGCAGATCAATGCACGGTAGACAGCTCAGGTTTAAAGTTATGAGCAGGATCTGGTCCGGCAAGTATGTGCATGGGTGCCAGCTAAAACATAACCTGAGAGCATCGAGCTTTCAATCCTGCCCAACACTGTCACTTTGAAAAGAATAATGGCGTTACTTTAGGCAAGTGAAGTGATGTGAATAGTAACTTTCTTGCACCTGGAACACGACGTTTTGGCTTCCATACTCCCCAGGGAGGAGAGCGAAAATAACTACACATGTATCCCTTAACTCTGGGTTAATAATGTACATACTAGCAGTTTGAGCACGCTTTCTAGAGTGATTTTGGCGCATTTAAGAAGTTTCGAGAATACGGGCACAGCATTCTACGATGCTACAGACATACAGTATGCAACGTTCCCGGTCTCGAACATAATTATATAATATAATCAAATCATCCCTACCCATAGACACAATGTAGTGTTTACAGTGTAAGTCATTACCGTTAGAGAACATGGAATCTTGGATCCTGAACGCTTGCAGTCTCACGTCACGGAACGATATTATAGCGGCGTTCTCGCGACTTCCGATTGTTATGCGTTCCTGAGAGTGGCAGGAAAACGACATCCCCAGTGGAGACTTGAACAGTGTCATGCCATCTTTAGATATCTCTTCAGGACCACCTATACACAGTGTAACACGGGTATTTATACATACATGGCAGTCATAGTTGAGACGTCGTCCAGAGCTTTTGATATTATCATAAAACAAACCAGGAGAACAGCTGCAACACTTATAGGGAACGTGTGCATGTGTTGTAGCGCAAATGTCTGGTATTAATGAGTATGATGATTGTGATAGTTCTATACACGATCTAGTTCTTTCTGATACACATTTGGATAACGGTACCTTTAATGGCATCAGGAAATACGTCACTGACGGAGGTATCGTAAAATAGATGAATTTCCGAAGCCCACCAAGTGCCCTTCACTAACCCATCCGACACTACTATTTCCTGAAATATAAACACACGGTTTTAATTAGTAACGTACATGTATAATAGGTTTTTGGCTCGATGTGAACATAAACCAATACAGCTACATGTACAACACATTAAGATCGTTGTGGAATTATTCAAAAGACGGCGAACAGCTTTCAAAACGTAAGTGACGTACGTGTTAATGTTGCACTGGTGTTTTTTTTGGTAAACAATAATACTGCGGAGGAGCTCTATTTGAACAGAAGATGAAGGATGTACAATCGTGCGTCATCTGCATAGATGACAATTGAACTGATGACGTATTGCAGTGTCATCAAGTGAGTGTAGTATTATAGTGAATATAATTGGTCCCAGAACTGAGCCTTGGGGGATTCAATAGTTCTTGGGTTTAATGGTGACGATGATGATGATGATGATTTGTTATATTTTGTAATTTTCTTTAGTACTTTTGAAAAGGATATTAGGTTTCAAATTAAAACATTTAGAATTGTAAATACCCGAAACATATGTTGTTTGCCATAGCTATGTCAGTTTGCCAGTACACAGGTACTTGTACATACATGAATTTATAGTACAAGCATACAGTGTATCATGTATGCGCTTGTGTGTGGCATGTGTCAAATGTATATTTGCAGTAGCATACATGAATAAAATTTACACCCTTATGAGAAAAAGTATTAATTTATTTCACTGTATTCAATTTGTTAAGCTCCTGTAACTCGCCGATATTAATGGAGGAAATAAAGATCATTCATTCATTCATTCATTCACATATTGCACATATGTTCGTATGCTTAACTTAGATCTCGAGGTTTACGAATTCATCGAGAGTTAATGAATTACCCGTTGTGTTATACAATATACATGTACATTTATCTCGTTCCAGAACTGGTAGTCAAAATGGGTTTTTACCGCGACGCACATGACATTGTATGGGCGGGCCAATTGGGGCATACCTCTTTGACAAATGTTAAGTTGAGTCCAAGGACCTCGTTCTCCCAGGTCATAAAGAGGTGTGTGACGTTGTCGTCACAGCTGCCGTTCATTGCTGTCTCTTCGTCATTTGACAGCGACATCTCCCTGTTATACACCTGGAGACACGGAAACAGCGTTAACGCCTCTCGCTCTCTCTCTGTCTGTCTGTCTGCATATCTCTCTCTCTCTCTCTCTCTCTCTCTCTCTCTGTGTCTCTCTCCATCTCTCTCTCTCTGTCTGTCTGCATTATCTCACTTTCTCTCTCTGCATGACTGTTTCTCACTCTCTCTCTCTTGTCTCCCCCTCTCTCTATATCTCTCTCTCTCTCTCTCTCTCACACACATGTGCACACACACTGACTGTCTCTCTCCATCGCTCTCTCACTATATGTCTCTCCCCTCTCTCTGTCTGTCTGTCTGTCTGTCTGTCTTCATGGCATTGTCTGTCTCTCTGTCTCTCTGCATGTATATATCTCTCTCTCTAAATATTTATATTTCTGTCTGGCTGCATATTTGTGTGTCTCTCTCTCTTTCTCTCTCTCTCTCTCTCTCTATATATATATATATATATCTCCCTTGTTTGTCTCTGTCTGTCTGCATGTATGTCCCTGTCTCTCTGTCTGTGTCTTCTGTGTCGGCCCCATTCTCTCTCTCTCTCTCTCTCTCTCTCTCTCTCTCTCTCTCTCTCTCTCTCTCTCTCTCGTGTTATCATACTAGTATGTACATGTATTTGCATATGCATGACATTCATGGCTAGTATCGTCATGCACTAGTAGCCTAATATGACATTTTCCTGTAACTGTTCTGAGTTAACGTTACGTAGTAGTCCTTACCTCGTTCAGGATTCCAGATTGAGCTTTGTAATTTATCCTTATAGTGACATTTATAGTTGCTAAAAAACAGGGCAATTTCTCATCAGAATAAATGATATATTCCGGCTTTAAAGTTGAAGCATCGGGGTCGGGCACTGAAGTGAAAAAGGAAAAAACATTCACGAAATATCAATTTATTATAACATAATGGTAGTGCAACTAAATCATGTACCACGAACATATTTAATATTATATTCTTCTAAATAGTTCCAATAAAAAAAAATATGTAATAGAAAAAATTACGATAATTTGAACGGACATGAATTCAGCTCCATTTACACAAGAAAGAGCTATACCTAAACGTTATAGCAACAATTTTGCAAATTTATACCGGTACACTGCCTAACATTGACTCACAGTCGGTTGTGTATTCGCTGACTGTTGTGACTTCAAATGCGAGAGATAAACCTATAAAAGAGAAAAGCATAATATTACGCCCGGTATTTGCAGTTTCCATAGCTTGGGACATTGAGAAAGTATTTAGACAATCATGTACTCTACGTACTAGTGCATGTATATACCAGTCTCATTAAAATCATATCCGAAACTAACGCTCAAACAAATATATATTTAGCACTCGCTGAGATATGATTTTAATTAGTGTTGTGTTGATGAAGCTGTATTTGTAAGGTACTCAAACAGGAGTCCTAGACCTCGTTCCTAATTCCGAATTCCGAATTCCTGCACCTGATAGTCGGATTCATTCATTCATATAATCCATTCTCAGACTATACTCTGGCGCGAACCGTTTTAACGCATACATGTATTTCTAGATACATACACAATTGTTAACTATTTATATCATGCTAACATTTCAAACTGTTCACACCATTATATTATAACAATCACCGTATAATCTCATAGGTTACGCCAGTATTATAAACCTGTGTAGGTAAACCTTTCATTATAATCACAATTCTTTACCCATAATATATGTCCATGTATCAACAGATGTTATAAATACCAACATTGGTGTACTTTTGACCAGGGCATTACACGTACGGCGCTCTAGATACCAACTGACCGGAGAACGAAAACAACAATACACATTCAATTGTAATATAAACCTTGTGATAAAAGTATAATTCTATCCTACTTGTTGATGACAATGAAACATACTATATAGTATGTATTAGGCATTTAATACGTGTTCATTAATGTAGTGTAGCACTCAGAATTATTAGTTGTTATGGCAACGCGGTTGTTATACGGGATATTCTAGGTAATAATAAGGTATACTGAAACATCCACTTTGTACCCTCACGTCGAATGATGGTTGGTTTAAACCTATTTTATTCAAATAAATTGAATGAGGATTGGTAATCAAGCTGTAAAGGTTAGTTAATGTACGTTATCTACGATTAATACCATTAACAATATCAATACTTTAGATTTACTCGTATACAAACTGACGGATTATACCAAGCAAACATTCTTTCGTCTTGGTTTACGTTATTTCATACATAATTATTTATTATAAAAGAAAAATGTCATAAATAATAGAGGTACATTTTACTACATCAAATTGTAACCGAATGGTCAAATTTGTGTTGAATTTCAATTCGTCCTATGTACGTTTGACCGGTTATTATCCTTAGAGTAAGAGCACAAGGTACAGTATAACTTAGTTTAAACATATTGACAAGAAATGTCAAGGGATTGGGGAAAAGCAATAACGCTTACGAAACCCGTTCCTTAATAGTTTACAAGATGTAAAGTTAAATCATATGTACAGACCAATGCACAAATACAATTTGATAAATTAAAGGTGACAAATATGTACAGTGCAAAAGATAACACCAGACAAGGTGTATAAGGTAACACGTACAAGGACATTTATAATGAAAAACGATTTGTTGATATAATATATTTTTGGACCGCTTCAAACATATGAATATTAGAATCATAGGAAACTTCCATTTAGAATAATGTCTAGATTTGGTACAGCTTGTACATAGGATATTTCAATAAATAGAATTTTACGTAATGCAATATATTTTTGACATTCTAAAAAGTTATGCGAATTATTTTCTAATAACATACCACAATCACAAACACTATTATTGTTAGTATAACTATTTCTCTATCCAATATTGAGATTATTTGCATCCCGTGCTTGCAACAGGACGACTTTTTAATACAGCTTTGTCATTCCTCACGATAGAATTCTATTGCAAGAAATACGACGGAAAACAAACACTTGCAAATTCCTCTCCAATAACGGAAGTGACCCGTTGCC
>JAULBO010008908.1:0-12474 GCA_032355325.1 Clypeosectus delectus | reverse complement strand
ATGCATACACTGCATACAAGCCGTGATATGAGCACGTTCTTGAAAGCGACTTTAAACCCCAATTACCAACCAACCAACCAATCGATGCCGAGATGATTGTTAAATAGGAAATTAATATAACTCTTTCAGAACTACAATGTGACTGATAACATTCAGAAAGTTGCTGAGGCTTTCAAATGCAAGCCCATCGAGGGTAAGTTAACCAGGCTATATCACAAAGATGTCTATTGCACCCTTGTAGTATTTTGTTCAACAGTATGTAGTACTGGTAGTTGGTGCAACAGAGCAAGGCTGAATGTATCTAGTTTGATTCCTATTTACATTTGACCACCATTAACATTGTACCTATGGAGAACGACCCCTTTATTATTTTCTTAAATTTGAACACTGTACACACATGCATACATTATACACAAGCTGTGATATGAGCACGTTCTTAAAAGCGGTTTTAAACCCTAATTAACAACAACAGTGTAGTAATAGTAGTTGGTGCAACAGACTGCAAAGCTGAACATATCTAGTGTAATTCCTATCACTCCTGGATGGACACTGACCAACGGTTCAATCGCCCAATTCTTATTTGGAGGCTAGCTGTTAAGAGTTACAATGTCATATTTGTTTTAGGTATGCTGTCCCATCAGCTCAAGAGACATGTCATTGACGGAGAGAAAGCTTTTATACAAAACCCAACCGAAGCACAAAGGTATGTCATAGCGAGAACATATACTAGTATTTCAAGATCAGAATAGTTATGAACATGTAAATATTTGTGATAGCTTTGCGCATAGTATAAACACATGTACATGAAGGAGAATCCATTTCCCTATTTTAGGAAGGAGCACGAGAAATGTGAATTTGAAGTTCATGAAGTTTATGCCATTGATGTCCTTGTGAGCTCAGGTGAAGGAAAAGTGAGTAGAGAACATTATTTCCCAGTTTCACAATCCAAGCAAACATCCTGTGTGTATAAATGCTCACAATTTTACATATTTTCACTCTAAACCTTTTTCATGATATTTGTACTGAAGCATTGGTGTGTCAATTAATATGTTGCAGGGCAGGGAACTTGATACAAGGACAACTGTATATAAAAAGAAAGATATCGTCTACCAACTGAAGATGAAAGCCTCTCGACGTAATAATTGTCAATAGATTGATTAATATTCGTACCAGACAACTTCCAAATCATGATTAAAGTATTGAATAAGATAATCTTCATGTATAGGCAAAACAAATTACTAAGCAATACTGTAAATCAAGAAATTAATGTGAGCACAATATTAATGCGAAAGATGCTATGTACATACATTCGCATTTAATTGGTGCATGTTTACTGGTGGATGTTTAAAACACAAGGAATGAAGGCATGATCAGTCGCATTAAATTACAGTCACAGTAATATTATGATTTACAGTATTAAAACATGAACAGTCATTTATTTGGTGCATGTACGTGAAA
This sequence comes from Clypeosectus delectus, assembly GCA_032355325.1. Taxonomy (NCBI): domain Eukaryota; kingdom Metazoa; phylum Mollusca; class Gastropoda; order Lepetellida; family Lepetodrilidae; genus Clypeosectus; species Clypeosectus delectus. Next base: position 11,016 of record JAULBO010008908.1, on the reverse strand, counting down.
GTAACAAATGTTGAGCTAGCTCTAGCAGAGGACTGGTTTCCTGAATACTAAGCATACTCGGTTGGTCGAGACTTGACACATCCTATTGAAGAGTTAAATAAATCCTATAGCTAGCTATGGGAAACTAGCAAATTAAAACAATAGCAGATTTTTAAAGCCTAGAAAAGTAGTTGATTTAGAAGTTGTACATAGTGTATGAAACTTTACTTGAGTTTTTCCTACGCATGACGATTCTGTGAACTCTGACTTGACCTGCTGGATTAATCACGGTTGCCTACAGCAGGGAGACGTTTACATATACTCTGAAAACTCTGAAAACTCTGAATGATGAAAAACACAGACCTGTACTGATATGGCTGAAGGAGAAAAGTATTCTGACAGAGAAATAATTTGGTTATGGCTGGTTTGGTTCAAAACCATTTCAAAATGCTAGTACAGATGTGGTTTTCAAAGCAGCCTTTCCTGCAGTTCTTGTATTGATCCGTTAAGCAACCATAGATAGCCCTTTCGGGGGTAGCTATACAGCGTTGAAAAGCACTCGATGTTTAAGATAACTCAAGATTTTAACATCCTTTTTGTGGGTTTATATTTTCAGAATTCCTCAGTGAAACTGATAAAAAATTCGGTTTGATGCCATTTTCATTAAGGTAAGTTTTTGTTCTGCAAAGCTAAGAAACCCCCAAGCTTCAAAGTATTACAGTGATGAATATTACATGATTAATATTGTAATTGTATTTTTTGGTAGCATTTCGCTTGTCTAATAAACATATTTAGTGTTTTAGAATAAAAGAAATAATGGAATGCTAAAATTCAAATTGACTACACTCAGGAATATTACATATTGCCTTATTCCATTGAGGTTCGATGAATTACATAAATACACATTGCTTTCCAGGTTATTTGAAGATGAGAAAAAGGCCAAAATGGGCGTCCTTGAATGTGTGAAACACGATCTCATGCAGCCATTTAATGTATTGTACGAGAGAGAAGGTATGTTGATCGCCACTGTCGATCCAAAAATACAAAAGTAAAATCAAAACAATAAACGCATCGCATCTACTTTATGGCCGACTTCTCTGAATGATGATGACTACAGACCTGTACTGATTCATGTCTGAATGACCAAAACATTTCTGACGGAGAAACGCCATGCAAACATTTTGCCACAGCAACCATTTATTTCTGGAGTTTCCTTTGGTGATTTCTTTTCACAGCAATATTGTTAGTACTATGTATAATTGGAATTGAATGTTTGTTTTCAGGAGAATATGTAGCTCAGTTCAAGTTTACCATGATTCTGATGCCCAATGGCCCGCTGAAGATCACAGGCCTGCCGTTTGACACAAATACACTGGAAACTACACACAGCATTGAAGACGAGGAACTTAAAGTGAGTACGAGGAAGAAGAGATAACTATCGGTCCAGGGTCCAACAAATAGTCCCGTGGTATGCTTTTGAAAGCGGCCAGCTTTACACTTCAACTCAAGAAAACAATATAAAACATACATGCTTGGTAAACCACTAACTTGGCATGGCTCTCTCTGTAGTTTGTCATGTATGCAACGGTGGGACAGAAAGCTGAGCAAAGTCTTCAGTGCTGGTGTCACATGCACCAGGACCACCATATATAGCTCAGTACACATACATTATGTCCATGCTTAGCATTACCAAAAAACTTTAGAAGATGGTACTTGTTTGTCTGTGTAGTCCTCCACATTTAAAGGGGATACAATGCTGGGCTCTATGTCAGTAATACTGTCTCTGCCTGGGGTATCCATGTTCAAACTGTGGCATGTTGTTCCAGTGAGTTACCAACATAAAACTGGTGGAAATCAAGACTAGTCTAGCACCAGAAGACATGCATACACATGTATGAAAGCCGTACGTGTGTAAGAACCTTGAATGTAGTGTTACACTCGCCTCAATAATAACAATACTTTAAAATACAAAGTTTCTCTTGTTGAACCACTATCTTGGCATGGCTCTCTCTGTAGTTTGTCATGTATGCAACGGTGGGACAGAAAGCTGAGTAAAGTCTTCAGTGCTGGTGTCACATGCACCAGGACCACCATATATAGCTCAGTACACATAAATTATGTCCACACTTTGTTGAATGTGTCGTGGAGTGAATTAATCAAACATGTGCATTCAATCGAGAACACATCTGTGGCAAAATGGTTAAGAGCACTGGGAGGTGGAATGTCCAGTTTTGGCAGCGACGTTAAACAACAAATCAATCAATAAATCAATCCCCAGTTGTGTCATACTAAAAGATGTTAAAGGGGTGTAAAAAGCCAGGACTGGGCGGCATGTAGTCAGTATTCTGTTTCTGAGTTATGTGTTCCAAGTTCAAGCTGCAGCATGATATTCCAGTGAGCTAGCACTATAAAACTGGTGGGTGGCAATCCAGACCAATGGAAGCAGACATTCAATTCAATTGTTTATTTCATGTAAGTGCACACTGGCCCATATACAACAATACATTGCATTGCTAATGTTTTTAAATATCGACTGCAGGTAGTCATTACAGCGTACATGCAAGTTGTGATGTGGGTGAAGTGAGTGAAGTATCTTGAAAGTGGCATAAAGATAAAGCCTCAACTCAACAATACTTGCCAAAATTTGTGTTGAACCACTAACTTGGCATGGCTCTCTCTGTAGTTTGTCATGTATGCAAGGTGGGACAGAAAGCTGAGCAAAGTCTTCAGTGCTGGTGTAACATGCACCAGGACCACCATATATAGCTCAGTACACATAAATTATGTCCATGCTTTGTTGAATGTGGCAGGAATGTGGCAGAAATTCATACACATACATGTATGTAAGTTGTGATGTGGGTGAAGTGAGTGAAGTATCTTGAAAGTGGCATGAAGCCTCAACTCAACTACACTTACAAAACTTGTTGAACCACTATCTTGGCATGGCTCTCTCTGTAGTTTGTCATGTATGCAACGGTGGGACAGAAAGCTGAGTAAAGTCTTCAGTGCTGGTGTCACATGCACCAGGACCACCATATATAGCTCAGTACACATAAATTATGTCCACACTTTGTTGAATGTGTCGTGGAGTGAATTAATCAAACATGTGCATTCAATCGAGAACACATCTGTGGCAAAATGGTTAAGAGCACTGGGAGGTGGAATGTCCAGTTTTGGCAGCGACGTTAAACAACAAATCAATCAATAAATCAATCCCCGGTTGTGTCATACCAAAAGACGTTAAAGGGGTGTACAAAGTTGCGATTGGTCGGTATGTAGTCAGATTCTGTTCAAACTGCAGTATAATATTCCAGTGAGCTAGCACTATAGAACTGGTGGCAATCCAGAGCAATGGAAGCAGAAATTCATACACATACATGTATGTAAGTTGTGATGTGGGTGAAGTGAGTGAAGTATCTTGAAAGTGGCATGAAGCCTCAACTCAACTACACTTACAAAACTTGTTGAACCACTATCTTGGCATGGCTCTCTCTGTAGTTTGTCATGTATGCAACGGTGGGACAGAAAGCTGAGTAAAGTCTTCAGTGCTGGTGTAACATGCACCAGGACCACCATATATAGCTCAGTACACATAAATTATGTTTATCAATTATGTTTATGTGAAGTGATTTGGAGAAAATGTTTGTATACAAAAAGGTACAAACGGCGACTGTAGTCTATGCCGAATTATTTGTATGCCATTTGAATCGACTCATTTGAGTTTGAATGGACCGCTGACTTCTACATGTAACGTACCACTAAATACTTCCGTTATCCTTTACAGACGCTACTTGCAGCTTCTGCGTCCAGGAAAAGCGCCAAGCGAAAGAAGAAGAAGGTCGAGAAATCGATCGCAGACACCATCTCCGAGACAGTGGCTACCACACCAGCTGCAGCTGACTGAGGATGTGCAGTGACCTTGACATTAGCTACTTTATTGACAAATCTTAAATTACTGCTGTCCAGGAGACACGAGGTGGGATTGCTGAACAGGGTGTACAAAGCACGGGAACATCAAACACTGAATATCAAATCTGTGGATTGGGGTTGCTGTATTTTTACTATGTAAAATCAAAGAGTTGTCAAAGTTGCAGTGTATTTCTTTAATCAAAAAATTGTTTGCATTTCTCCAATTGACTCATTCATTTCACAAATTCAAAAAGAACCAGGCTTTCTTGGATGAAGGAGTAAATATTTAGGCAATAACTTTTCGACTATATCTCCTACACGATTGTAGAATTAAATTGAAACTTTGACAAGTACATGGTGTGCGGTTATAAGAGTTTTTCTCTTGGGTGTGGATGGTGCTCGGGACTACACGGCCTGTAGTGAAGATTGTATATTGTTGTACCCAGTGTGTCTTGTACCCTGACCATCTCGTGGCTTGGAATTACACCATATAAAATTGGCATGTGATGGATGGGGCTGTCTATAAGTTATAACTGGTAAAAGTTCATCTTGTCTCATACATTTTGTACTAGATGTTTATTTAAATTACCTTTTTCACCAAATTCTCTGACAAAAAATAATCATTTGTGGCACTGTCATCAAAAGCAGTGACCTGTGTTGGGTTACGTATTTAGCTGGCTTCTTTCATCACGGCAGCCATGTTTTGTTCAGTATAGCAAGGAGACCACCCAATGTCGATTTGTATCGAACATCTATAATAGTGTGTGTATTCAATGCATTGCACAAGAGCTGTTGTAGGCAAAATAAGTACCGTAAAGCAACAGATCACTTTTCTGAACAAGACTGCTAATTTTGTTCATGTACAATTTATGATGTATAATAAATTGAGTCTTCTCGTTTACCAAAATGGCTGCCTTCATGATCATAGCCCAAAGTTTGGACAATTTTGAAAAACAACCTTATCATTTTAGATCTATTTTTGGAAAGTGCATTTTCATTTTTATCTGGGATCTTTCCTGTTTATCTACGGTTCTTAATTTTTTGAATTTTGAAGCAATATACTGTACATGTTATGCCAATGCCATCATTAGACCTGACATGGGACAAGATGTTGCTTGGGTGTTCAGTCCTTGTGTTATTTGCATACTTTTCAGCTGTAATATCCTAATTGTAAAGTTTCATTAAATGCTAATGTTAACTGCAACCCATACAGGAATCTTGAACAATATCTTTAGAACCGGACTATTTTTTGTATATACCTAACCTACATTATTCAATACAATAAATCCAAATAAAAGTGCTATTTATTGTTCATGTTTTCCAAACCAATCTAAGCAAGGGAATGACCATACACAAATTATACACCTACTTGTTAGAAATTTTGATTTTGAAGAAAAAATAAATTCAAACAAAGCTATTTGCCATGTTGTTTTCGTTTGTGAGTTGGGGAATGGTTGCACCTGGCATGTCGGGTCTGTTTTCCAGTTGTGTAATGGGATTCGCCGCTGGATGGCGCATGTGTACTATCCATGAACTAGTTTTCACAGAAATTCACGTTGCCCAGTAGCAATAGTTGCTCCCCTTAGTATTTTTAAATGGTTTCAGGTTGAGGTGCAGAGCCACCCACACATTAGACAGGATCACAGTCAAGTGAGAATTTGTATTAATTAAAGATCCTTTGTCAGCAAGCAAAGAGTTATGCCATGGAAAAATCCAATCCGTTGGATACAGGTGGCCCATACTCCTATATCTATAGAGGAAAACCAATGAATAGGTTTTATTAAAATATTGCGAAACAGGGCGACTGTCTAGAGACTATTCGATGCGCATGATTACACTGGATGACTTAGTGCACAGGCACCACCTAGTGGAGAATTGTGCGCGGCCATCCCCATTCACAGAGTGCACAATGATTTTATATTGTCTATGGTTTGACCTGAGATGATCGACAGTGACAGACTATAAATGATGTTACAGGCAGACACCTCGGGTCTTAACATACATAACAACAGTCTATGTAAGCCTTGATTATGGCAGGCCAGTATCCTCGAAACGTAGCAAGTTCTAATTTGCCTACTTAACTGGTTTGATGCTTTTCTCAATTTTAAATAGATATTTTCTGACTTAAGAAGTTCGCATGTTGTAGCGGGCATTTTCGTGAAAATCAATTTGTACATTATTCGATGTTCAACTTGACACTTCCAACTAAAGGTCTATAATTATCAATCAATACGCAGTGGCCATGTCTACGTTATCTAAGCCACAGAAAGAACCATGGACAATTTGACTTTGGTTACCTATTAATAAGGCCTATTATACTTGATGCTGGCGCTACACATGCAACTGAATTGTCGTGATAATGACGATAGTGCCACACAACTGAATGATCACAGACTTCAAATCACCGACTGGCAATAAACAGACTGACTTGTCAGACATGCAACAAAGTGCATCTTCTGTGATGCAACTATTCCCATTATGTGCTGAGTTATCTTTCTATGCAAAATTTGATCGAGAATTAGTAGAATCTGAAATTTGTGATTGGCTGCTTGGTATCCTGATGGTCTCGTAGTGTCTGGGATATTGGGCTACAGACGAACCTTGGTCCAAATGGGATATTATCATTATGTTGTCATTGAGCATCTAATAATTAGTCATAGATGACTTATTCAGGCTGACAAGATATGTCGCACATGCAACTACATTTTTTCGGGTCGGACGATGATTCAGCTGCATGTGCAGTGCTGGTATACCGGGTACCGGGGTACATTGACCTGGTATTGTGGTACCTGGCTGAAACTTTCATGCTTGTGACATTAAATGCCTATTCATTCATTCATTAACTCATTCATTAACTCATTCATTAACCCAAAAGTGGGTGAAATGCCTCCAATTATAATTAATAACGTAAATCGAACCCTCAATAAGATCTGGTAGTTTACTCCATACTGAACGTTTCTGTGTTCACGGTTCAGTTTCAACCACGACAATAAAACAAATTTGTTTAAATGTCTGAAAAGTCTGCCATTCTTCACACACAAGTCTCGGAAGGCTTGTTGCAAGTTGCTCCCAGAATACACTACACACAAGCCGTTATATGAGCATGTTATTGAAAGCGACTTTAAACCCCAATTAAAAAACATCAAAACTTTAATTTAATCATGTTTATGCCCAGCTATAACAGTATCTCCATTTCACAAGTCAGCAAAGGTACATGTAAAAAAAATGAACAAGCTGTCCTCAATCATCCAGATTGGCTACCAGCTATGTATGGAGGTACACCAATTTGTATGAATGCGCCGTGGTTCAGTCTGTAGTGCTCTTCTAGATGCTTGACGCTAGATGTCCGCATGGAACAGGCGGGACATGCGATCATGGCGCTGTTGGCATGCCTCTGAAGATGCAGCAGAAGGTGCTCACGACGGTGGAATGCTTTGGGACACACGAAGCAGTGGTAACGCTTCTCTCCATGCAGAGCTTTGTGCCGCGATAACGAAGACTTGAACTTGAATGCAGCTCCGCACAAATTGCAGGTCAACGAGGGGTCAATTCCTGTTGGTGTACTCGTGGACATGTGGCGCAAATGTTCAGATCCCAAACCAGAATGTTGATTTTTATCTGTAAAAACAAAAACGCATTATAATCTTGGTATTGAAGACCCAATCAGGAAAAGCATAATTTTTCGTACCAATCAATACATTTAGTAAGTTTCATTATCCCGATTCTACAAGTTATAATTTGGTGTTGTAATTATTATCCAATTAGCTTGTACAGAATTTGACAAAATGTGAAAGATCTTTCGACATCAGAGCCAAAGGGACTGAATTTGAAGTGGCGTAAGGAACTTCCCAGAAAAGACATCATAATGATGTATTGTTGCAGTTCACTTACTTTTGGTTCCCGAAACTCGGGGCAACTGTATTAGAACGCAATCTTAAGAATGTAACTACACATAGTTTATCATCAGGCCCCGATTTCTCCAAACAAACTTGAGTCAATGGGAGAAATCTCAGCTGAGCAAAATCTCAAACTCAAGTTTGAATGGAGAAATCAGGGCCAGGAACACATGCAGAATACTAGTACTATTTTTTAATGTTGTGTAATAGTTGGATCAATTTGATAGGTTTAATATCTATAGTGGACATTGAAAAGGATGTGTATTTGAGTCAGAGACCTTTATAACTTAGTGATATTTTACCATAATTTATGCACAGCATCTGAACTGCAAGTTGACCTACAATTATCCATATATCTATTCACCTGTTTCAGCATAAGGTCGTTGTCGTTTACTATCAACACACTGGCTTATGGAACCAGCATTTACATTCCATCCAGTTCTAGTTCCAGTTTCACAGGCAAACTGATGCTCCTGAAACAGATGTCTGGAGTCTGGTGGCTGATTCACAATGCAAGGACTTTCTGTGGAGGAATCGCTAAATAGAGCGTCAACCGGTTCCACCTTGATCTCCAGACCATCCATGACCACTTCCTGCTTCACTTGCGATTTTGAGCAATTTGTACGTTTGCCAGCATCTTGAGATCTTTGTTTAGATGGCATCGTTCTTGTGGCGGAATAATTAAACACAAAGTTTGGACACTTAACAGGACTTGTATTATCGTGTTTAGTTGGTAACAAAGACTTTGGTATGCATTCTTCATCTACATTGTCCACTCCAGAAGTTTCACTTTTGGACATGTGGCTTTTCCTACGATGCTTGGATGTATTTTCGTCATCTCCTCTTTGAACATCAACATGAGTATGTTCATACTGACTAGACAGGACTTTTACATCATCATCCAAATCCATTCCATCAATCATACTCTTTATATTCACAGAACAATCTGATTCTATTTCTGCATCTTTCCAATCTCTAAGCCTATAATTCGTTCTGCCATCCTCTTTATCACATGCAGATTCTACAGACTGAATTTCAATTTCTAATCTGGAGCTCTCATTTCCAACAGTGGACTCGTGCTCCGATAGCGAAACATCGTCAAAGCCCTGAGTGTGATCCACTCCCCAGAATCCTGTACGGTCGTCCAGAGAGCACACCGTGTTTTGAATGTCTCCACTCAGTGCAGACAACAGCGATCCAGGACCCCTTCGGTAAACATGCTGCTGTTTCCGACGGTTGGCTCGATTCCCAGACGCACTGCGCTTGAAGATGGGGGTTGCGGACACGTATATCTGCGAACATTGACTTGCACGTGTGCAAGGAGTTAGGGACAAACAGGATTTGGGCAGAACACAGGCTTTCTGATGGCACTGGTCGATAGAGTCGTTGGTAGAATCTGTGGACGCAGGTTCCGGCCGAGTGTGTCCTGTTCTTGTTGTACATTCTGCGACAGCCTTTCCTGCCAGGTCTTTCTCTATGCCTTGCTCTGTGAATCACAAACGTTTCTTATTGAACCTTCTTTTCATTATCTTACTGAAGCCGTCATGGCATACATATACCGGTATGCATCAACAGGTATCAAAACAATAATAGCTATTTTACCAGTAAAAAGTACATTACTATAGAAACATTAATTAGTTAATATTATGACAATGGTCAATGGATTGCATTTTATTGAGTGCCAAATTGAAAATAACTATAAATACCAAGCAGCATGTATCCATAAACTTTGTACTCGGATACTTTTAAGTCGAGCCACATCACAAAGTGAGACAAAATCCATGGTTGGGTTCTCTTGACAATTTCACAGAAATCTCTCTTCAGCGACAACAAATCTGACATCCTTGATCTGCGCAGCTTAGATATTAAGCACAGTTATTGCTATTTTCTTCCGCCAGCTGGTCACCTGTATAAGTAAGATAAATATTGAAATAAATAACGAAAATTGGAATGGCACATTTTGCAAGTTCTATATTTCTATGTTAAGTCTATATATATTATTATTAAAAAAATACTCTGTGTACAGTAATTACACCAATACATAGTTATTGGTGAAACAGGTAAGATAATATTTGTTAATTACTAGTATGTTATTTTCGTCTTGAAATATTACTATAAATTCCCGAAATTTAATCAAATTTACCTTGGTTGTTGTGGGCCTAGTCTACCAATCTCTTGTCAGTCTTGAATCGATAAATATTAAATTATATGAAACCATCTAGACCACGTTCACTTATAAAACATACGTCGTTTCGTAGCCATTACAGAACTACTCATTTCCAAGGCGATCTTGACACAGTGTAATGTTATATGCATGATATCAATGTTCATCATTCTTGATCACATCCTACTCCTTGTTATAAAATATGTTATAAACATAATATTGATTAGCAACTATTATAATGTGATTTTACGTATCTCTGTTGTACTATATATAAATGTAATTTCCGAAATGGGCCGATGTTTTCTCAATGAGAATAATATGCAAGGGGCGTAACTGCGCAGAAAGAGAGAGGGAGCGAGAGAATCGGAGGTGTGGGAGGGTGGTGTGTGTGTGGGGCGAAATATAATAACATTAGAAAATCATATAGGCTCCCATCATATATATAAAAAGGCCAAAATCATAATTAATCTTTTAGTTAAACGCCTACGAGCTACTAGCGAAAGGGAATTAACTCGTGTCTATGTTGCCTGGCAACTTCCGCCATGATTGTTTTTAGTTTACAACATGGCGGCGAGTGCCTGTCAGATCGAAACACATAATAATAACACGCTATGCATTGATAAGGAATAAACAAGCATACCAAGGTTAGTGTAGATAGATGAATTATTGTTGTTTGGTGTTATCTTGTAAACGTTTTCGTTTAATTTAACTCGCATCAATATAATATTGCACGATTCAATGGTGGGAATGTAAAATTGTTGATCAGTGACAGTGTCAGTGATTTTGTGGCAGCCTGGATCCAGTGGAGGCCGTGAACATCATCATTTATTGTGGTTCTAGAATCCCAAATCTCTACTTCGTTGAAATCACTCAGTGTAATGAATGTCCATGTTTCTATTAATGGTTTCCTTTCTTGTCACAACATTTAAAATCTTATCCTAATACATTGCTTATTTAAAAGTAGCCTACTAAAGTCAATCATAAATTAATACCGTCCTGTGTCCCCATTTCGGGGTAGACGCCATTTCGTGGCATTTACTAAAACGCTATTTCCGGCTGTCAAACTCA
>JAULBO010008907.1:0-20788 GCA_032355325.1 Clypeosectus delectus | reverse complement strand
AATGCAAAGGGCAGTAATTATCTGTGAATGCTTTAGGTGGTGTAGACATCCCCCAGGAAACCAGTTGGAGTACTTAAGAATACGTAATGGCGGCAGGAAGCGGTTGAAAGTCTCGAGGCGTACTTGACTATATTGTTTGACATGCTCGATGTCACGACAACTCGTAGGAGTTCATGTACCATCTTTCTTATTTAACATCTAGAAAGGAATACAGACTGGATTTAATTTAAAATGGAAATAAAATAAGAACTGAAGTAAAATGTCTTTAGGATGATGAGAATCCTTAAAGGAAAACACCAGACGCATAGCGTATACCGGTATATGAACTACTAGTATATATTATAGAAGGTGTTTGCACGCAATACAAATACAGGGAAATTAACGATTTGACCCAAAGGGTCGGCTTGCTAACAAAGGTCTTAACAATTACTAAACGCATGGCTTCAACGATCCAGCATTGCCAAGAGAGCCTAGAGGCCAGTTTATTTCAGCACCCTCCTTTTTAACAATATTGCCCCAAATTAGGACAAGGAAATCTGAAGCAATGCTGCCCACGGGAACCTGGGACGATTGTCTCGGAATTTCAAAAATGTAATAAGATGGAAATGAATTGCTATTATTGGGCCAAACATCGATTTCTCCGAGGATGATGTTAATAACGAGGTTTGTGAATGCACACGGCCGTGCTCGCCCAGCCAGACTAATGTTCTTCTGCAGTGTCTTAAACAGGCTGCGAATGTCTGGACGAACGCGCTGAGATAACGATTTCTCTACTGAGTGATGGGATCTGGATACTGTTAATAGTAAATTGCATGTGATAATAACGTATAGGTGAAATAATATACGAGATTTGGTATGAACATATCTGTTAAATATCTGTTAAATATTGAGAATCGAAATCCTGTCTTATGGGCATGCCGCATACTAAAGTATAATATAGAAGGAGGACATTTTGATTTATTTTGTGAATTTGTGAATAAAACAATGAACAATAATATTACCGTACACCTGGTGCCTCTGCGAATATTTCTGTATTCATACAATATTTATTCAAATAATGCCATATATACATGTGTATATATATTTACATGGATATACAGTGTGACCGATTGCATTATTCAAATAATGCCATATATACATGTGTATATATTATTACATGGATATACAGTGTGACCGATTGCATAAAGGGGAGAGATTGCGGGAGAAAGGGAGAGAGGGAGATTGCGGGAGAGAGGGCGAGAGGTAGATAGAGAGAGAGACAGATAGAGAGAGAGAGAGAGAGAGAAAGGGAGAGGAGATTGCGGGAGAGAGGGAGAGAGAGAGAGGAGGGAGGGAGAAGAGAGAAACTTTGGTCCAGATGTGTCGTATTTGCACGGGCTTGTAAACTGCCAGGTTTAACTGCACAGCACCGAAGTCAACGGGACATTACCCATAGTTTGTTAATTATGGTTGTGTTTTTTTCTCCAGCTTGCTCTCATGATCCTAAAAAACAGCGCATAAATCGCCTTGTCAATCCTAATATCCCAGATCAATGAATACTGTCGGTTGGACATTGACGATTAGCGAGGCAAACATTGACAGCCCTTGGCTCGTGAGTCAGAGCGAATAGTTGGCGTTTCATTGCATTTGGCTAATTACGCATAAAACCTTATATTATTATTAATCAGTTCATACGAAAACTCAATACACAAACAGAGTAAATGATACTACGTCATTTTACATAGCCGTGTTACCGTATACGCGAATGAGCAGTAATAATAGACAAATGTTTCTCGACAGTGTGGGTTTTACAAGATCGTAACGATCGATTCAGCGGACATTAAGCAATATTGTGGCGTTCACTAAAAATCATAAATCTCGGTGGGTTATTAATTGCTCGTTTGGCGTTAAAACGTCGATATACTCACGAGCGGTTAATTCAAATACGTGATATATCGGATGCATCGATATCGTACAATCAACGCATGACCGATATCCTATACTTCCTCTGCATTCGAGTACATAGTGGTGTTAATGGAGAACATTATGCATTCGAGTAAATATACAGTGTGTGGGGATAATGGTAAACCATATGCCCATTGGGCAATGGCACTCAGTTGCTCATTTGCATATACGTCATGTATACTGACCAACTTCGGTTTTAATTCAGAACTGTTGATGTGAATGTTAACACTCATGTTGGACAGTTGGCACTAGGACATGCGTGTCTAAGATGCTCAATTTCCTATATTTCACGGTATTCATATTATTACTTGAAAGATATATGAGATTTAGGATTGCGGGATCAAATGGAATATGAAATACTACCCGGTAGTATTGATCAGATAAACAGCTATGGCCATTTATGATTAAATTTAGGAACATCATATTTAATAACTTTCTATTTATTTATGTTATGAATACCATTTATACCTTTAATACTCAGACTTAAAGTAAACTTAAAGTACAGACATCGCATCTCATCACGATCGAGTCTGGTGGCTTCCACGAACATTGTTGTTATTGTTGTTAATTGAAGTTTAAAGCCGCTTTCAAGAATGTGCTCATATTACGGCTTGTATGCAGTGTATGCATGTGTGTATGCGCATATGACCGTTTGTGCTAGCCTGGGTATTTCACCAGGCTTTATAGTGCGTTCACAAGAATACCATGCCGCAGTTTGAACATGGATACTCCACTCAGACACATTAAACTGACTCCGAGACGACCAGTCCTTGCTTTACCCCTTTAATGCTGAGCGCCAAGCAGGGAAACAGCAAGTACCATCTTTTAACGTCTTTTGGTATGACGCGGCCGAGGATTTGAACCCACGACCTTCCGCTGTCCGGGGCCGACGCTCCAACCACTACGCCACGGAGGTGGTACACGAACATTGATACGAGGTGTGAACCCGTGTCCACGATGCCAGGTAAATGGTTTTATCCATTGGCATCCAAAACCTGAGCAATCACGAACTATCTGTTATATTCTTGTAGTCAACCAAGTAATTTCCTAAATGCACATACAATCATCTGACAATACCTTAATAATTTATTGATGAAATTAACAAAGCCATGTCATTCAACAGATGTTCTGGCTAGAGTTTCACAGCATGCATTATATATAAGACGGCCCATGAATCATTCACAACGCATGTGGTTGTGGGTGGTGGGGAGGGAGGGAGGTGGAGGAGGGGGGAGTGACGTGACCAATGTATGATTTGGTCCCAGCAAGGAACCCTGGCTGAACAAAACGTCCAAATTACACGAACGTCGCCGGGAGAGCTATTGAGTAACAGTTTGCGGGTAAATAACGGATAGTCACGAGAACATTGATTTGCCGTCGGAGTGACACGGCTAAAGAGTTGGCCCGTCTCTCCAGAGACACGTATGAGTGCAACAATCAACAGTCGACTGAAACCGGAACAGCAATATAAACGTTCCGTCTGTTTGATCCACTTCGAAGTCATGGGATCCTCACGACTTCCGGTTATTGCAGAGCCAATAAGTGCTGCCCATTTACATGTATGCAGCGAATACGTTACAGTCGACTTGGTATCCTGGTTTGTAGTAATATACTAACAAGCCATGATATGAGTACTACAATCTTGAAAGCGGCTCTAAACCTCAATTCCATGATAATCTACAAAGTTTCGAATCAAAATTCCAATTGTAAAATAAAAAAATTTCGAAAAATAAATTTGTTCTATCTCCACTATTTAATAGACATCTGAAGTTTTTCAAATGCCTTTTACACAAAACGAAAGTGAATGGACATATAGAGCAACCTGGTTCTCAGCTGACGAATATATATGTACTTGTAAAATTGTTGGATATATAACAATGCACGCATCTATAGCTTGGCAGCGATGTCGCAGGCTAATGTTATAATGTACGACTAATGGCTGTTGGATCCATACACTACTATAGTAATTCACTAGAAAGCCTCCGTCTCATTCGGAACGTATTTCAGAGCTTTGAACAAAAATTAAACGATGCAAAGCGACACGTTTGATGACATTATGATCAGAGGAAGTGCGACTCATGCTTGGTTATTAGTTCAAGAAAATCTGTCATCGACTCTTTCTTTAAAGACGCCGTCGTCAACCTCCGAATCGAAGTCGCGATACTGAAACCCATTTTGAAACCATAACGCAGACGACCGATGAAAGAGTCTTGCATTTGAACTCACGATCCGTTTGATGTCAACGCGATAGACTGTATAGCTCCAGTTACAAGTGACTATAGGGTTCCGACGTGTTTAATGTTTTACTTGGTTCCATTTGGTTTCCGGCGATTTTGGGGATGAGGTATCGCGTTCGGCAAGGAATAGCATGCTCACGTTTAGGATGGCTGGCTCTGTTTAATAGGCGCACTTAACTGTAAGTGGCTGTACGCTATATAGCACTATTGAAAGGGAGACTGACTGGTGTTTCACGAGTAAAGTGCCTTCAGTTTAAGGACGTGTCCGTTCCATTCGATTGGTGATTGCACCTCTGCATTTCGTGCTTTGCTGGAAACATTTCTTCATAAGAAAGTACAACATCCAAAATGTGTACTGTCACTATACGAATGGTATGCATTTGGAAATTACTCTGTTCATAATTACTGGATATACGTTACGTTACCTGTAAGATATTAGTGTATGTGAATTTTATAAATAGAATCGCAAATTAAAGGCTTGATAGCCCCCCCCCCCCTCCCACAGTACATGTATACCAGTTTTATTTACTTATTTATCATTCAAACAACAACGCTACTTTGAAAGCATACTGATGGAGATCGTGCGACGCAAACAGTTATGAATTCTGAGAAAAGAAAATCAGTGAAATAAAAAGGTCCGACAAGACAACAACTCAGATGACTAAAATGGACCCGGAAGTGAGCAAATTGGCCTATGTTTCATACTTCCTCTACAGAGAGTAGCGATACAAATTTATTTTGAAAGGAACACTATGTATACTATCGTGTGATATACCAAGACACGAATGGAGAGTTGGGGACACATTGGAAGATAAACAAAACTTAACTTTGAGAGGAACTACTTCATAATGATATACTGGCACGCGTCCTATCTCTAGAGAAGTATTATTATTTTCCATCACGATTCGCAACAAAACATCACATCCAGTTTTATTCACGCTAGTATATCCATAAAGTATATTACGTACACCTGTCCATTGGTCCATACTATAACTTCCTACCACATTAATAATTGTCTACCAGAACCAGCACACCGAATTCAACGTACGGTAAGACGATATTCTATTGGTCATCATTATGACTGACACATGATTCACAACATCCCACGTACGTACAGTGACGAAATCCACAGGAAGGGAGAGCGATGACTGCAAGGCATGCACAATTAAGAAGCCACGGTGCCTCTCGTTCACCGTTATAGCCGTTAGAAGTCTGTATATACAGTAGTTCCGGGGAACCAACGTACGCATGACCGTGTTGCAATTAACAAGTGTTCATAGCAACTGAGTCATGAATAACGAACACCTATGTCACCTCGACGTTCGAGTATCACCACGTGCGGTGGACAGTAATATTAACGGTCCGTGTACGGTATACTACATGTATAGTATCCATTATGTACCTAGATTGCGCGACTACTACGTTTTGCGACACGTTAAACATACGTGGCGTCTCTCAGCTAATATACTAACATGCTTTCGTCACTTCTCATTGAATTCACTAACCAATGACACCATACACATTGTCGATTGATTCCAGGATAATTATTATTATTAAATGTTATTATTGTTATTGCTTAAACGTCGCAGCAGGAATTATTCACCTATACACAACGATTACAGGCAACTAGTCTGAAGCTCGTTCATGGAACGCTTACGTTACAATACCAGAGTTACTGAATGTGGAAATCGCATCGATCACTAATTTTCCTATGATTTTTACCATTGACATATTCCTTAACCATTTCTACCAGTTGTACGTATGCACGTTCAAATTCACGTTTTTAGGTGCACCAGCATTTTGACCAAAACTCAAACTGAAGAGGAAATTGAAACCCATTCAGTAATTTAACGTTCGTAATGTACGTATATCGTAGATCGTATCTACTAGTACATTATATATATACTAGTATATTGTATTCACGTAACACTATAGATAAAGAACCCAGATCACTACACCTTCTATTGAACACATTGAAAACAAAATTATATATGTGGTAAAACGGTTGAATATAAATAGTAGACGTCTAATGTGGTATGCAATACATGTACCTTTGACAATGCTACCTGCTATTCCGTTCAGTTCCAATCAAACAAGACCATACCTACTTCAACAGGTGTTAAATTAAGCAATTAGGAGACATCCTGTGCCCGGCCCCGATATGATTGGAAACTACAGGGAACAACAACTGATCTGATATAATAAGACATCACCTGCAGATTAGTTCCTACACACTGGAGTGGATAGAAACACGCCGCTGGAAATACCATTAAGACAACGGCGAAGGAGTGCGAAAGTATCGGCCCTACCTTTCCGCGTTCCGACATTATATTCCACTGCAAAGAACATCCGGTTCCTACTCCAGCCTGAATGGAATTCCTCGGTCCGTTCCCCCGACTATACGCAGCTACAGGCGAATATTTCCACGTACAACGGTTATACGCCTAGCATCGCCGCTACAACCGTGGATTTCCACTTACTATACGGTCATACGCCTAGCACCGCCGTAGACCTGCCTGTACTTCCCCCGGGTCATACACATAAATATACCACGACCCCGGCCCTGATTCGTCGAAGTGCCCCGATCGATGCCGTCGTTCCCACCAGCCCCGGTTCTGACATCATCTGGAACTATCGCTCCCTATCCCCTCCCCCCAGAATCCATATCGCTACCCCTCCCCCCAAGTCCGAATATCGGGGATATTCCCATACGGATAATGACAAACGCGAGCCGGCGACCACCACCACCACCCCGACTCCCTGATCGATAGGGACGCCATTCCGATGGACGTGGGTCGGAATTTCTTGGAGCAATAGGTGGCCGTGAGTTCGGAAGAAATTGCAGTGGTGAAAACGGACCGGTGAAAGCACAGCTGCACGGACTGCTACGGAGATCGAGTTTGCGGAAACGATTTATGAACATGTCTAATTACCGAGTATAATGCCAGCTATTGGAAAGTCATATGGGGCGAGTCTGTGTTGGGCATGGCTTCTTAAGTAGAACATTATGCATATCTATTGAAGAAATGTGCTGAAGATAATCGGTTTCTATGAGACATTATACATATTATGAATGTCCTGTTCGCATATGGATATTTAAGCGCTGGCTGTAATTAATATTAACGTCAATGATATACACTATATATATAGTACTGTCTAGTAGTGATGTATACGCTTAGTATGTAAGTAACACAATGATGGAGGGATATATACATATATATATATATATATATATATATAGAGAGAGAGAGAGAGAGAGAGAGAGATATATATATAGAGAGAGCGAGAGATAGAGAGAGATAGAGAGAGAGAGAGAGAGAGAGAGAGAGAGAGAGAGAGAGGAAGGTGGTTGAGAAGAAGAGAGATGGTGGTGTGAAAATAGTAATTTGTATTTAATGGATTATTATACTTCCAATTTACTTGTATCTCCCTTTACGCTATTATAGATACTTTTCATTTCTTCCGAGCATTCCGAAAGGCTACACACAGGAACCTTTTTACTGTTTCTACCAATGAAGATCTGCCTTGTCTGCAATAACATACAATCTTCCCCGCAATCCTTATTTACTGTTCCTACAGAGACACACATACCTCCCAAACTGCACATCGTACAATAAACATCAGCCACACCAGCTATTTCAGTAAACGTACACTGGCTTGCCAAAATGCATTCCAAAACAAATTCCACTATATACAAAATGGTGTTAGAACTTTTTGAGAGACCATTATCGATCGAACAAACAACGAAATATAATCGCACCCGGTATCAATACGCGAGCGAGTAACTGTAAGAGACAACCTTTGGTTGAAAGTGTTGTAAGCTATATATGCTGGCCATGAATATTTTATGTCAGAGAAAGAGAGACGGGAGGATCCAGCGCCCCGACTTCAGAGGGAGACTGATTGGAATTCAAAGAGCGAGCTCTAAGCTGGGGCGAGATATGAGAGAGAGAGAGAGAGAGAGAGAGAGAGAGAGAGAGAGCGAGAGCGAGAGAGAGAGAGAGAGAGAGTGACGGGAGAAAAAACGTTCTACCGCGAATGGTAGCCTTGATGCTCGTGTTTAGTCGCTGTAGCATGTGTATACTCTACGCTGGTGGAAAGATTATCTCGTTGTACTAGCTCGAAGGTGGCGCAGATGCGCCTGAACTCATTAGTGCGGTGCTGCTCTGAAGCAAAGTGTAGTAGTGCCGACACTCGTCAGAATAGTACACTGAGTGCCAATAATACATGGGAAATATATACGTAAACACATATATGTGTGTGATCGTGTGCATTCCTGTATATATGCAATACTAGTATGTTCGCCCAGCTGAGTATGGGTACCCGGTAGGACGAGAAGGTGATTGTGAATGTTAACCTGCTAGCGCCTGGAACAGGGCAGCGTGGGTTGTATACTTATGGACCGGGGCACTACTATAAACATAAGTATTATTATCATTATTAATGTATAATATACTATTATGTAGTTCAAATTGTTACTAATAAAGCAGTTATTAATATTGTACATCCCAAAATGCATTATGAATATTTGACATAAAGTGCAATCAGTCAAAATTTGAGAGAAAACAGTGGCTGTCTTTATGTTTGTAAATGGCTATAATGGTTCCTCTGCAGACCTTGTTTGGCTTAACAAGGAATGTGAACAGATTGTAAAATTCCTCCCTCTGTTTGCCTCAAGTTGAAATCCTAAATTCGTTGTTTGGAGTTCACACCAAGGCGCGACATACTTGTACATTACACCACGTGGTGTTGTTTATAGTCGTCAATCATGGTGTGCAGAAATGGACAACTGCCTGTAATGAAACAATGGCAATTTGCGCAGTGGCCTTCCATTCTTTAAAAAAAAAAGGATTTCAGAATGAATTGCGAACTGCGTCTGCAGGAAATATCCACACCGGACTTCCTTCTTCCCGGGAGAACAGTTTCACATACGCATGCAGGCAAGTTTACTCTCCACAGCCAAAAGTACATGCTGCTTTATGACCAAACTCTAGTGTTCGATCCTAGATCACGTCATACCAAACCCCGTTAAAATATGGTACATGTACCTGTTGTTCCCCTGCTTGCCGTTCAACACTAAACAGGAAAAGGGGCAAGGTCTGGTCTGCTTTAATTCAGTATACTATAATAATGTGTCTGAGTCGGATATCCATGTTCAAAGGGCGGCATGACATTTCAGCGTGCTAGCTCCATAACAACATTGGAAAACTAGACTAGTAGGCTACACGCATACAGACAAACACATGCATGCAATATGTAAATTTCGTAGCAAATAAATCAATCAGTATTCGAGATAGACTTCAATTGAATTTGTGCAAACGGTGATTTTTTTCTGTGGATACCGGAAAACCAATTTTTTAAATAATATATTTCTTAACATTTTTAATTGGGGTTCATTAGAGACGTTTTCAATTTCCAAGCCTTCACCACTCATATCACGGCTTGTCAGTTAGGACAGGAGGAAAGCTGTAACATCCGGAGCGTTCAGTGTTGCAGTACACCTGCTGGCAGCGGCGAGCCAAGCATGATAACTGCATTCCTACAGACTAGAACATCCGACCATGATCGCCCAGGATCGCATTCAGGTCTTATTAGAATGGATACTATTATCTGAGAGAGCCCGAGTTGCTTATACGCATGTGCATTTAAACAGGTTTAGTACCGTGCAACAATACGTCTGCTTCAATAATAGAAATAGCTTTAGAAATAGATTGCGAATTCTACTAGATATTCGCGCATATAACAGATGGGTCAAATGTCTCCATGTACATTTAAATTCACTGTTTATACATGCACGTATAATATCATTGTATAATAGTTATGATTACAATAATTTACCTCTTTTCTGCACAGTTCCACACCATTATTATAAGTTTAGCGATCAGCACTATTTGCTATGCACACGCAGTGTTTGTTGACAATTGCATACGCGCGTGATAAGTGATATTACAGAAATCGTGCTGTAGAACATTTGTATATAAATTGCCTATGTCGCCCAAGGGACTCCGGTGAAATTGATGCAGTCAGTCGGCGAAATACACGAGGGAAATAAACATGGTTTGATGCATAACTCGCACGAATTGCTCGTGACAAGCAGACTGATTGCGAGCGACACGTCAGCAGGGCGTGTAATTAAGCCCGATGTTAGCCTTGTAATAATACTCACTGTAATACTAGTATACTCACTGTAAGATAACTGTATTTGATAACAGCAAGCGGTGATTGAGTGTCCAGGCTCGGCACACTAGTTACAATAAGCAGGCAGTGTGGACTGCTATATTAATTACGATATCATTGGTGCTTATTGGTAACAAAAATGTGAAGATAAAATGCACAAACCATGCAGGTATTCGTATGTAAGTAAGTTGCACATTAGCATTGTAACATACACGCGCACGCGAACACACACATCCATACACACGCGCGGGCGCACTTTATATTATTTCATCTCTGCTCCCAAACTCCCTATCTCTATCGCTGTGTTTTGCAAGAAGATAATACTTATAATAATAATAATTATTATCCTTAAGCTCAAGGCATGTGTCACTAACACACATCAAACACAAAATTGACACGCATAAATTAATTATGTATATAATTCTTATAAAGGTCTTGTCGTTGAGGTGCGCAATACACGTGGTATAACGCTGATTATTACCGGCATGGTAATCAATTCAATTCGTCGGCAGACATACAGCAATTTCTATAGTAACGTCAACGTTTGCAATAAGTTATTTCTACGATAGTCATACAAACAAATTATAACATCGAAAATGACCAACGAACATATAGTGCGAGAATCACATGATTTAGAAACGACCTTTCCAAGCGATAAACACTCTCGAGATTCTTATTGCAAGTTTATCACATACATACAGTGTATATTATTATAGTAATTGTTAGACATGATTACATGTTACTATACATACAAAACAGTGTATAGTTTGCGAAACAGTTTTTCTATCAGAGCATCTCAAATTGCGTTACGGTTGCAAGAATAAACTGACTACTTCATGTATTATTCAAAACAATATCAAGTTTCTATGCAAATATGCCGCACGCGTTAAAATTCATAGCAATGTCGGCTCAGCCGAAGTTCGAGGTTACACCATTACTATAATGATTCTTGTTTTTTCCAATCTATGTCCACCAAACAAACTAGCTTTAATTCAACTTGAATTCCAATGCTATAAGTGAGTTGTATTTAATATAGCATATTTACGTATTAATATACACTAGAAGAGATACCAATAATTTAAGATGGGCTTGCTAAGCGTTAAATTGCTTTTATCCAATCCCTTGATTTTTTCCACCCTTATGAATCAAACATTTCAACTAAGCAATAATATGTTTCGAACACAACACATCAACATTTAATCAAAATAACGATTGGTATTGGGAAAAAAAGAGAGGTAATATTCTCTGTCGAAATGTCATATTTATAAGTTACGGCCACTACAGGTGGCACATAGAGAGTATATCATAACACAACGTTGTAATACTAGTATCATGGTCATGCTATTTCCTTGTACTAAACACGAAATAGACATGTAGTAATGTGTACGAGTTCCTGTCTAACTAATGCTGATGGATCACGGATCATGTATGTACCACGTTATCGGATTACCAGCAGCCCACGAATCCCGGCGTTTATATGGTACCTTGTCAAAGCAGAGAAATCAATACTATCGTAGTACCTTCATTGTGGGCGACGTCATGAAACAAGCGCTGATTAACGGTATAGGCAGCTGGGCTATTGTTCTCGGTCCAGGAAAATCACCACAGAAACCATGCAGTCACAGTGCCAAGGTATTGTCGAGCTGCTCGATGGACCTCCTTAGTGGATCTCAGTGGACCTCCCCTTAGTGGACCTCCCCCGCCCTTCGCGTTGAAGCCTCAAATATTGTGTCGGCACAAATATTTCTGTATCTGAGTTAAGTTTCGCTGAAGTCGATGTTACACTGATACCACGGGATAGCGTCCAGCAGGGAGGGTGCGTCCACAGCCCGGGTTGATTTGGGGGTGTGGGGTGTGGAGGTCGGTGAACCCTTGATTTAAGCCTGGATGCAAAATGCTTCTTTCAATTAGAATACGTTCCCGTATTATTTCCCGAAGCCGTGTATTTGTTGGGCCATCTCAGATCCAAGCAAATAATTATTTCACTGAACGCAAACATTCACAGAATTCGTACGGGTTGTCCACTTTCTCTACTGGGTTGTCTAGGCACACATGACGAGTATACCTATTATATAGGAGAAATCGAGCTGCATCTTCCTTGCACTAAGTGTCAGGTACAAGTATATCCTCGACCCACCTATAAACACGTACATAAACCACAAGCACTAGCGGCACATACAGGAACAGGTAGCTATCGGAGTGTTCATCAGGTATTGAAATTACGGTACCGAAATTACCCGTCTCCAGTGATCAACACAGTAGCAATACTCTCATCCAATATAATTTCAAATGGGCGTGTCTGTCCGTTAATTAAAGGGCTACATGTACAACTTTTCAGATATCAGCTAATAGGAGTTTCTTCAAACAATCCTATAGGCGCTAAAAGGCTGCTCGGACTTCTAATCCGTGTATCAGATGTTGTGGTAATTATCCGCTGCGGTTCTCGAATCACCTGTAGCACGCAGATCATCCAGAAGCTAGGACTTCCCCCAGATCCGCTAATGGGTGAACACGGCACGTAAATATGTCTCCAAACACAAAGGCACCATTTTTGTTTTGCAAATTGCCTTTGTGTCTCGTTTTCGAGATGAGTTGTTACCGGCACATGTAAGGCATGCCAATTTGGAAACCCAGAGTTCGAGATCAGTTTAGTTCTCCCTGCGTATCATCCGTCAATATTGTCATACGCGGTTGCCGGGCAACGCGCAAACGACACACAGTCAGTGTAAGCAGCAGACGACTTCTGAACCGAGATTCAAACATGAAATCCTGACAGTGTGGCGACTTTCTGACACTCTTATCTCCTTATATACACGCTAATCTCAGCAATTATCAGTCGTGTCTCGGACATTCGTGGATACAGCGAAAGTCCAAAGCATGTATTATTGGCGCCATTCTTTCCCTTCATCAATTCTGAATGCCGACACAAGAACTTTAATAGTTAATGCCATAGTTACGCAGCTCTTAGAATGCAGCTCGATAAATTTACTGTAGAACAGCAGGATCCGCGTGTATCTGTATTCATATTTATACAATGCACATACACTACACAGATTTGTGAACCACATTTGCATAATATATATTATTGTAATGTTGGTCACGTACGTACAACAATAACTATGCCTATAATAATTTAGTAACATTTAAAAGTAGCTTTTAAAAAAATCAAACTGCTCCCATTATTCGCTATTGTATTTTTAAAAACACCGAATAATACAAATTGCGAATTAGATTATTAGTAAACTATGTTTTACTTTATATTATAATTGTAATTTTAACTTATTGGAAATACAAATACTAGTAACTATTTTAAGTTACATTATAACGTTCCCATGATTTGTATAGCGCCCGTAGCCACAAGTATTCAAAGGTTTTTGTATACCATTGTCCGCATTCATAATATTACTCATACTAGGACATAGCAAGACATTATTTACAAAACGTGAATTAAAAAAAAAATCGCCATCACAACCAACAAAATCCCATCAGTAAATTGAATTCGTCGCGGGATAATGGAAGTGAAACCCACACCACGCGATTCTGTTGTGTACGACTTCTACACGGTGTGCATCAAACGCTGTACTAAAGATATCATTAACGGTTCACTGCTCGACAGGTCGTGTTGACCTGGTCACTGAGTGATAACCCGTCTTTATTTTCAGAGAATTAACGATCCGTGTTTTAAGTGACGGGTCAAGCATATTCTTACCTGGAACAGCTGACTGACTGACTGACTGAGGTATTGGCGTGATAAAAACAGTTTGACGGCAACGCTAAAATGCACAGCAACGCAATACATGACAGTACTAAAAGTACGGAACGGTATACGGCATTTACGAGGCTCGAGGGAGTATTGCATAACAGGAAGGGAAGCGGTTATCGATAAATATGACAACATTATACAGACGACACCGCCATATCCGCCTCCTGGGCAGGAAGTATGTTGCCAAGGACAAACGGACAAATATAATGTGAATTCGAGTAACGATTATACCAGAACACATACTAGAGTATGATACTAAACACGCACATCACGTTATCTACGAATACACGGAGATTTCATTGTAGCGACATCGTACAAGATACAGTCTACCTTTGTGATGTACCTCGAGTCAACGTGGGAACAGTGTCGAGTTGTACAGCATACGAGTATGTCTTGTTCAAGCTTTCAAAATAAATGAATGTTTCGCAAAACGGAGACAGTTGAAGAAGCATGACCTCTTGACCAGCCACTATTTAACTTTTATTGTCCCGCTGTAAACACTATCTGAGTAATTTATCACATGAATAATGTATCCGATAAGACTATATGCACCGGTCATGATGATAGTAAGTGCAGGTGAGATCACAAAGTATTAGGATCTATAACTATATGTACTAGTATATGGATAAGTCTCACTGCTGTAGCTATGGGCGAGATCTATACTCATATGGGAGAAGATGGTTATGCAATATTCATAACCCAGGTTACCCGTCGTGCTGTATGTATTTATATGTTAAGAGGCATTAGCAATGAATCTATAAACACTGAGAAAAGACGCTGAATATATTGTAAGTTAATTTTATTTAAATAAAAACTGAATCATTATTTCCCTAATATTGGACGTGATGTATACCACGGCATAGCATACATGTAGCATAGCATAGCATAGAGCATAGCTGGAGTGTAATCTGTGGAATCTTGGTGTTTGCTGGGGTGTAAGTAAGTGCGAATATTTCGATGCATATTCAAAGAAATTATATCCACTTGAAATTGCTTCAACAGATATTTTATTGATTTGTCAATACTTATAATAGCGACAGTTTCAAATAAATTGAATATCGTCCACTTAACGTATATACATTATGAAATGCAGTTTTAACGTATATACATTATGAAATGCAGTATTATTTATTGATATCATCTTTACTAAGGTTAATATGGAGTGCATGAATTAATGTTATTGCTAAGCATTATATTTGTAATATTTTATGGCTTTTATGATATTCGAGCAGGTATTAATAAATTAACAGATACATGTATAATCACGAGAGTCTAGGTCACACCATCCTTTATACTGATTTATGAGTTAGCTATTGATACGGTATATGACATATTATGCGGATAATTGTACATGACACACACACACACACACACACACACACACACACACACACACACACACACTCCCTCTCTCTCTCTCTCTCTCTCTCTCTCTCTCTCTCACACACACACACACACATACTCATAGGAGAGAGCGAGCTGGAGAGGAAGAGAGCGAGAGAGAGAGAGAGGGGGAGAGAGAGGGAGAGAGAGGAGGCGAGAAAGTGTGTGTTGTGTGTATGTGAAAGAGAGACAGAGAGGGGGGGAGAGAGAGGGAGAGAGAGAGGGAGAGAGAGGGAGAGAGAGGGAGAGAGCGAGAGAGAGCGAGAGAGAGAGAGAGGGGGAGAGAGAGGGAGAGAGAGGGGGAGAGAGAGGAGGCGAGAAAGTGTGTGGTGTGTGTATGTGAAAGAGAGACAGAGAGAAACAGAGAGATTCTGCATCCTAAGACGAATGTTCAAAGATTAATGACAACAAACATACTACATTTAAAGTGTACTTACATGTACGAACCAATCATATTATCCAAAGCGACATCTTGAGATACTGGTAGTATGTCCATGTCCAAGATTATATATGTAGCTGACCACTTGTGTTCCAAGCTCACTAGGACAACTGAAGACTTGTCGTCTGCTCACACGCTAATAAAAAAAAAGTGGCCGGTCGGCTCAACCTTTCTTAGCCATGCCGCGACACGGTAAGGTAAACATACCTGAGCCGCAGCTCAGTGACCTAAGGTTAAAGGTCAGAGGCGATTGCCGAGACTCTCCGAGTTTTAGACTACGAGATGCAAATACTAGATCTGACTAGTTTCCAGTAAAATGGAACGTTCTGGCTAGAACGGAGCCCCGGATGTACACTGACTCGAGCAGGTATACATATACTCGGTCCGACGATGTATTGTAAACGTTTTTGGGATGCGATGAACTATACTGCCATTACTGGCGGGAAACCAGATTGGACCAGGGCACGAGTTCACAAGGCCAGCAAGTCCAGTCATTTAATTGATGTAATAAATATACGCTAGAACGTCTGCCGTGGTGAACGTACGCTATAGCAGGAAGTCCAGTTGTGGTGCCACTCGAGCAATACGACGTTGAAATCATGTAACAATCGCATTTCACCCACTGGAACCCGGATGATGAAGTGCCGACTCCGAGAGAATATTCCGACCTTTGCATCTGAGATTCTTAACGTCGCTTTGATGCCGTCAGCTCATTACTACATGTACATGCAGGCCTACGTCAGCGTTGACATATAGTCATTAAAACTACGATATCGACTCGCTATTATATAGGTCTACCTACATGTGAAGACAGAATATCGTTCGTATCTCAAATATTCTCTTTACTGGTTTGATGGTAACGCCGATGGTACTTGCCGATTTCGTAACTAACGATACGATCAGAGGGAGTAGACACGAGATAGCCCGAGATTCATTCAAAATCGGCGACATAAACTGGTCAAAGATCTAAATGCGCTTCGCATTCACATAAACATTTCATGATACGAACACCATCCATAGCAACCATTGCAAGCATCCTTAGCAACCACGTTTAATGTTCAAGATATACTGTTCTGGAACCAATGTTCTACAGATATGTTCGAGGTTCATTGCACTTTTCCTTTCAAAGCTACAGCTACATTTTCAAACCATGCCGTATTGATGTTCATTAAACATACCGCTAACATACCGCTAACATACCGCTAACATACCGCTAACATACCGATAAGCAAGTATCTACTGCTATAGCTATTGTTAGGTGTCACCGGAAGCCTGTAAACGGACATGATTTCCAGACGAGACCTACAATTAAGTCTATCAATGGTTGAGGTGAATGTCATCAGTGAGGAGGAATGAAGGGGATATTTCCAGAGAGCCAAGCATGTGCTTGATCTTAAAGAGGCAGCTTCATATTTGCATAGGGAGAAATGGTAACTATCGGGTTTCTAGCACAATCTGAAAGAAAAAATCTTTCCCCGACATGTGAGATTTTTTTCAGATTTTGTAGTCAACGGGAAATATACGTCTATTTCCTATCCAAAGACACCTACCCCCCCCAAAAAGGTGATCACCTAAATTCGTGACGTCACAGGTTTATGTGTAAAGGTGTCCCTCCCATAACCCTTTGCAAATCCTTAAACCCCCAAGAAACGGACGACACATTAATCTATTCTATATATAGCACAGAGCAAGTGTTGGGAAATACCATTTATTTTAGTATTGGATATTTTAGCATTATAAAGTTAAGTTAGATAGTTTTTCATATTTATTTATTAGGTAGACCTCTATACTTATTACGTAGAAAAACAAACTATATATATTATATTTAAAAAAAATACAAATAATTGCTTGCAAGTATGGTGCTGTATCTTTAAGGTTCTGGTAGGATAACAATGGTGAATGCGTTCATGAGTCTTGTGGGAACATACACTGTATATGTTAATGACAAGACCTTAAAGGCATACTATCACGGCTTTGTTTACATAGTTCATGGTCTAAGGTATTTTTATCTGAAAGAATGAACATTTGATGTGTCTACACAAGTATATGGGGTAACCAGCTAAATTTCCCACACATCCCACTGGTTTTTAATATGTTCATATTTTAAATGAATTATAGCTACGTAGCTATAATTATCTTGTCTTTGGAACATCCTGAATCAGTATACTGTCGGCTTTCAATGATTAGAGTTATCCCCCTTAGAACATTAGACGATGTTCTACGTAATTACAACGATTATTCGGGCTTTATCGGAATTTAACTGCAATGAAATCTTACCTGTCCTACAGCCGTGAAACGATATTTGGAGGTACAAAAGTGATAATATGTATGCTATGTGCATGTACTTTGCATTTTAACCTCCAATTATCTCCTAAACGACAATTTAATCTGTGATAGTATGCCTTTAAAGTCCATTCTTGGTCCGACTGGGAGCCCGTGCAACTGCTGTAACACTGATGAGATGTCGCAGTCTCCTTTGTTTCTGTGCACAGTGTAGCTTTTGCATGTATGTATGAGTGTTTACAGTTTGCTTAAATACATGAATTTTTAAATAAACCACTTGATACGTCACTGAACTATCTCACCATAAATGATAAAGACAACCAATAATACGATACGGAATCTTTTGTAAAAAGCCACATTGAGAAGAATTATCTGGGAAAGCAAATGCCGTCATAAAAGACAAACACGTAGATCAAACCGACAATAATTAATTGCCAGCTAAGACCATATGGCTGTGTGGACATCTAACATCAACGCATGACCTTGAGAATTACATGCAACCTTGATTCACCCACACATTTTCTACGGAGAAGGTCACGTGTATAGACGGCGCATGCAGACGGCACCCATACCGCCTTACACTGGGCTTCCGTCTATTGACACCCAGGTTAAGCGATAAGATTTGCTGCCGCGCGGCCAACAGCGAACCAGTTTACAACCATCTGAAATTATCTTTAGGAATTTCACACCTTTTCATGTAAGCTTCGAAAGATTGGATGCAAATCTCTAAGCAATTACGTCACAACATTGAGAGATTTCCAACGTTCGTTTCATGACTGTGTGAAGTCGTCTACCTTGTTTACGAAGTCGTACGAAACCTGATCACGTGGATTCGAACCTGACTGAGTGCGTCTGCTGATAAATAACAGCAGGATCTATTTGTTTGGCGGAAGAATAAAGAGGGATTAGGTGTGTTAGAGGGCCATGGGGAAACAAATATGACTGTACCAGAAATACTGGACTACCCAGGGTTTCAGAACGTTGGGAATATTCTTTATTGTTTCTCTGTATTTATCAGACAGGTCCACCGGCGCCATTTATTTGCTCCTGCAGTTTTCCGTCAGCGAACAAAATGTCCGCATTTATGTGAAATCATAGCTCTAAGACATCCGTATTTAGAACATTTGACAGAAAAAAGTTACTGTTAACACTAGTTGATATATTTCGTCTTAACAATTTAAAACAAATCGTAATACCTTCCACGGATGCAGGCGTAAAGTGCGAAACATTAGTTTAAACATACTCAGAATTATTATACGAAACTACATGTATGTCTAGGTTACGCACATAGAGCTATAGCTACAGTATACACGAATGTCAAAGTATGTTTTTGAAGTCATATACAGAAATCCGTCGGTAAGTTGTTGTGTGGTGTGGGTTATTTTCCCAACCAAATGCGAAGAATCTGGACATTCGTTTGCTTACAGTCCAACACTAATCTGTACGAAAACTCTGCGTATTGGAACACCGCTACTGCGGTAAATGTGGTTGTTTGCACAAACGTGGTGTGCGCATAAAAGGCGCTTTGTGATAAAACACATGTATTTGGGCTTGAAACGACGCTGTAGGTATTGTACGTTTTGTGTGTACCAAAAACTGTAACAGAATGACACTGCATTTCATGTTCTGTTCTTAGTATGTCCATTTGGAACAGACTTCCTAGCTGCATGCAAAACATCAAACAGTATAGGATGCTCAAAGAAATCCTCTTTAAGAGGATCATACATGCATAATGCAACATCCTTAATTAAGGGATACAGTACGGCCTACCACTATTAATACTGTAATAAAGTCTAGTTATGCCCTGAACTAGTATAGTTAAAGTACGAGGACGCTTGCGTTCACAAATA
Source organism: Clypeosectus delectus (assembly GCA_032355325.1). Classification (NCBI taxonomy): domain Eukaryota; kingdom Metazoa; phylum Mollusca; class Gastropoda; order Lepetellida; family Lepetodrilidae; genus Clypeosectus; species Clypeosectus delectus. The sequence goes on along the minus strand of JAULBO010008907.1, from coordinate 712 downwards.
TACATACCAATAACTAGTATTATCGAGAAAACATTTACTAATTCGTATCTTGTTTTATTGGAAATCCTCTCGTTTGGTATTCATTATAATATACGTGATTAGTCTACATAGCAGCTATTTAAAGAAAGGTAATTTTAAAACATTGCACACATTACGATGAAGTCTGTACTGTTGACTCTACTAGGTAATTGTAGAAATGTGGTTGGCTGACCCGATTGCAAATCGCCTCGTAAATAAGCCAAGTACCTGACTACTGTTGGTGTTTGCTTGTCTGGCGACAGTCCATAACCGACCACTGGATCTGGCGTTAACTGGGTTCAAGGCCAAGGACAGAGGGCATACATCAACATGACTGTACACTTGTATATAAACTTAGAGCCGTGATATGATAGCAAACATCTTTAAACGGCTTTAAACCCCAATTCAACCACAAACACTATAAACTTGGTTCTCGATGTGCGCATTTAATACTATTTTTATCACTTAACCATTCAGCATTAAAAGGAACGTTATTTAAAAAAAACAGGCTTGAAAAGCACGCTAATTAAAAAATATATTATTATAAGAAAAAGAAAGGCACGGACAAGATTCGCGAACTGTTAACATTTGGATGACATTCTTGAAAGAGACATGTGTGAATATATTACACACACTTTCATAAAGATTGATTTTTCACGAAGAAAGAAGAAGTAGACCTGCGTATTCAAGAATG